>JAADXF010000140.1:0-38787 GCA_023337575.1 Pythium chondricola
ATCATCAAACATGGAACTCGAAATGCAACACACGTCGCAGAATCGTCTGTGAAAGCGAATATGTTCAAAAATGGATGCGCACCCATATATCATCTTCTACATTGGTTTGTAAACCCTACCCGCTCGAAAGAGCTCACCGTCAATCCATATGTTCGCTGCATACAACTTACCATATATTCGCTCTACTAAACTGGCCACCCCCCCTGAAAAAGGTGTCATTCACTAAAACGCACGTTGCATTGACTGCGGTGATTGGTTGATACCCTAAATGACACCAAAAAAACTGCGAAAACGTGGGCTATTCGCCGAGTTGTCTACCTCCCAAAACAGACTGGTGGTTGCTTCAAAACAAAATCGCAAAGTATGATTTTGGGATTGCTCTACTAAACTGGCCATTTACCTTACTGTACCTTTCTCGCTTGTTGTTGAGCTCTGTAACTTCAGCACATGATGAAGCGCGATTCGGGATGAATGAATGGCGAATACCCTACGATATAAATATACAGATACGGCACTCTACACTAATAACGGATGCTTTGTTTTGGATGCAACCATGTCGTGGCGCATGGATACTGAACAATGTACAGAAGTTCTGTCAGAACTGGATGACCTCCATCCACCGTCATCCATTCACAGCTCGAGTGGCTGCTGTTGTAAACTACCGAGTCTCCGCGAAAGAGATTGGGGACCCAGGCCAGAATCAATACCTGGTGCCCATAACAGCCCCTTCCCCATCGGAATGCCCACGCAGGTGCACGGGCACCTTGTGGATAATCCACAAGGTATCCACTGGATTTGGATGCGGGGCAACATGAAATTATACTCGCGCCCTATGGTATGTGACAAGAACCAGACCTGGAATCAGGTGGGCCAGTCAAAAAGTTGTGGCTGAAGGCACAGAGGATCAGTTCGAGAGAGGTGAATGTTCAATGAACATGGTACCCGTACGAGTCGTACGGGTACCATGATACATTGAGCCCGTACTACGAGTAGTCTCGCCGACAAACAGCACGTGCGGTCTGAACCACAGTGAAGCCTTAGTACTTCGAAGTAAATGAACAATCCACTCATCACGTCTCGGTTCCCGGCGTGTAAGTGATCGCCCATTGAAGCATCCACGCAGTGATCTGAATCGTGCTGTCAATTCAACGAGATCGCTGGATCTCGTCAGCTCTTCAATGATTGCAATGAGAGACGAGAGCTACAGATCGATGCACAAACGCACGCTGTGCCTCGTCACCCGATGCAGTACAGTACTGTACAGTACTGCCCACCATTGGCACACCTCATATAAGCTATAAACTGCAGTGTAGCAAATTGCTGTGATCTATAGATAGAGAACTGTGCACTGCACAGTGCGATGCGATGTGCATCGAGAATCGCCATTCATTCGCGACTCAGTCGGACGAAATGGGGTGGTTGTGCAGAAAGAGACACTACAGAACCACCGAACCTCGCAACGAACGAATCGTCGGCCTCCTTTGAGCAATGCCACCGATGCACCCGTAGATCTGCACGCTCTTTTTCTTATGAAGAGCTTACAACGGACGGTTTGACGTCTGCCCGTGGTTTGTTGCATGACGATGAAGTGGTGTTAGAGTAAACGTGAAGCAATATTGATTGAGCATGTTCACTTAGAAGCGGAGCAGTGCTTCGCCGTTGCCCCAGTGCATAACGACGTGCAGCAGCAAGCCCAGCGCGACGAAGCCCGAGACCGTTCCACACTGTAGCCACGACTCGGTCATCGTGCGGTAGACAATGGCACCACACACAATGAGAGGGATTACGGCGATCATCATCATCACACCCGGGCCACCCGGGACAGTGGACGGTCGAGGAAAGTGTGGGAATCGTCGCCGCAATTGCACGCCGGCGAGGAAAATGATGGCGGCCACGAGGCACGCGAACGCGTTGGTCACTGGGATCAGGAAGTCGTTGTCGAAGAAGAGGAACACGAACGTGCACAGTACCGTGATGAAAATGGACCAGTGCGGAGACTGGAACATTTGGCTGCGCTTGCCGAGGATTGGGTAGACCATGCTGCTCTGTGCCATACCAGCAAGTTCTGTGGCTTCGCAGAAGGTGCTGCTGATGAACATGCCGATCGTCGTCACGAAGTTTAGAATGACCATGATCACACGGAGCGCGTTCCCCCCGATCTGCACCGCGACTTCACCGTATGAGCCGTCCTCGAAGCTCGCCCAGTCCATGAACGTGTTCGCGACCGTGGCTGGGAATGGAAGCAGGTAGCACAACAACGTGAGAGCGATCGTGATGGAGATGGCACGCGGGTAGACGCGAGCTGGGATCATCACTTGGCCACCGAACACCGACGCCATTTGGATACCGTCGTAGTTCCAGAAGACACTGTTGAGCAGATCGAACCATGGGATATCCATGGCACCGCTCGTCTCGACCATGCCCGTGGCCTCATTGTAGCTCGTGTTTTCACGACGGACTTGAGACAACGCGTCGTACGACGTGGACTTAGCGTATGCCCAGATGATGTAGGTCATCATGGATATCCACGTGACCGCCAAGAACGCGACCATTGACCGCGACACAAACTTGGTACCGAGCAACGCTGGCACGCTGAACAGCAGCGCGATGCCTGCCTTGGCAAAGTACTGTGCCGCTGACGAGGCGATTTGGATCGACATGTGCAGCTCCAACAACTCGAGAACAAACTGCGGATAGATGGCCGTGGACATGATGTTACCAACCCAGGACCAGTACCCGACCTGGAAGCCCCAGAACGGACCGAATGCATTGCGCACGGCGATGGGGAAGCCGCCGTCTTCCGGGAACGCTGTACACAGTTCCGCGACGACGGCGCCGTACGGGAACGTGAAGATGATTGGGTATATTACGAGCACGATCAGTGCGACGAGGGGTCCTGCCATGGAGATGACTGGCTCGGAACCGAGCGGGCCAGCGCAGCCGAAGAAGAACGTGATCGCGACGACGCTGGTCGTACCGAGCACGCGTCCTGCGTTCACGCCATACTCATCGAGGCCTCCACGTGGATGGTGGCGGTGGTGGTGGCTTTGCCGGCGGTGGTAGCCTAGGGTCTTCTTCTTTGGTGGAGGTGGCGGTGGAGGCAGGGTGACCATTCCGACATTCGCGACGATGTGGTTGGCTTCGTTTAGCACGAACGCATACTCTGGTGAGTATTGCTGGCCCATTTGCGAGAGGTCAGGCGACGACATGCGCAAGCTGGGGTCACGCATTGTCCTTGGCTCAGGAGGCGAACGCTGAAGTGGACGATTCAAGAGGAGGGTCGCTTGGCGAGACACCGAGCGAATCTGTGAGCGAGATGGGATACGAATGATCTTCTGCCCACGCGAATGCGGCCGATCGGGAGTTCAGCTGCAAGTTGCCATTGTCATCCATGCGGAAAGATGATGCACATTCCAAGAGCTCCGAAACCTGTAATATTCGATAGTGGCACTCATCCACCGGCGCGTTTCTAATACAATTTAATAAGCAAAACCCGCTAATATCGTATATCGGGTATCTGATGGCGGATCAGACGGGATCCCACAATGTCGCACTTTATTTACCACACAGTTCAGTGAACTGAACAGGTGAACTGGTCACCTGTCGCACTGCACGAGTGGTGTGGTGAAAGACAAGTAAATATATTGGGGGTGGAGGGCGATGCATGAGCGCCGTATGCGGTTTGACAGGTAGGATCGGTTTGGCGGGCTGCTTGGCGCCTCACATTGCGCAGCCTACTGTACTTCGAAGTATAATAATGCATATGGTTCCAAATTTCATTCGTGTTGCCAATCGAATCGAAACGCTGAAACAATCTTGCAATCGATACTGTCTTCTGATTGGCTCAAATGAAGCAGTAGAGACTTCTGTTGATCAACCGAGCCGCGCTGGGTCAAACTTTGAGAACACGCTCATTTTCAGCCAATCAGAAGCGTTGGATAGATTCTGGACCAACATTGGTAATCGCACCCAAACTGGACAATTATTCTAATAATTGTCCAGTTTTAGTATTTTAATAATCTATTTTAAAAAATAGACCAAAACCACAATACCGGTAGAGTACACTACGATTCGTGAAGTTCACAGTCTCATACAGTGCGGCGTGGTTTACTTATAACGTCGGTACGTACTTGATTCTTCACCGCTCGGGATGCTCCATGACACTGTGCTGTGACTCTGTGGTCATGACCGATCAAGTCATCGCGAGTCGCGAGTCGCGACACACCACACGAATTTTTCAAAGCGTGCCATCCTCATTCACAAGCATGCCTCTTGAAGCCGTGTTGAGTGTTGAATGCAATGTGTTGCACAGCCTGGGCAGCCTGGTACTAGTAGCCGTACAGCGCGCCGTCCACTGGAGGCTCCAGTCTATCGACGCCTCGTTGACGCTCGTCGAGTACTGAGTCAGTACTCCGTTCTACTGACACGGGCGGCGGACTACCGAGACGTGTTGTTGTGAGGACGTGTTGTGCGGAAGTGTAGTGCAGTCCTGAACGACCTTCGGTGCAGTACTGACTGCAGCATCGAGCCAACCAAATGTGAGAATGGACAACCGCCCACTTCTATACAAGCAGGCAGCACGGAAGGGCGCCTTCGCATTCGACCTACAACACTTCACTGGTATGATGATGATCCTTTTAAGTTTGATTCTTGAGCAGGGAGCTGGCGATGAGAATATTTTCGATCATTTGGTGGTTCGAGTTGAGGTTGCCGTGGGTCATGTGGATCACAAAGTCGGTCATGGAGCCGACTTTCTGCTGCTGGTCGCCACCGTCGTCGTCGTACACGTCGGGCGTCATCATGTACCGGGCTCGCATCTGCGTGGCTTGCGTCGGGTCCTCCACGGATGGTGTCAGCTCCACGTACGCCTTCTGTCGCATCAGCAGGCCGCCCATGAATGCGCCGTTGAAATTGATGGGCTCGGCGAGCATGTTCCACACAATCACCATCCGGTTCTCTTCCTGGTACCGACGCACACACTGTTTGCCACGGAACTCGCCGCGCATTGGACCGGCCTGGATCTCGACGGCAAAGTTGCGAGCCATTGTATCGTCGGTCAGTTCCAACGTCTCTCGCGAGAGCAATTTCATGGTCGATTGCCCACTCGGCTGCGTCATGTGCTGCCAGAACGCAGCGCCAGTGGATGCCAAATCGAACGGCAGGATCTTGCTGTCCAGCACGTCCACGTACATCTCACCCACGGGTCCATTGGCGCCATCCACAGTCATGTCGTCGTCGGTCATCCGCACTTGGATGTCGCGGAAAATCGCGCCACGGTTCGCAAACAGCTCACTGGAGAAGATCGCGTCCACTTCACTGTACTGCACTGCGAGTCCGTGCATCATTTCCTGGTAGATGACGGCTTCTTCGTCCTTTGTGGCTACGCGTTTCCACTTGAACTGCTTGTTTGGGTGATGCTTGGTGAGTAGCTATTCATAACGTAAAATCAATCAAAGACACCGCGAATCAGACCAGTCCGTCACTGAATCAACCCAGGAATCCACGCTCTCACGTACATCAGCATTTGCGCGCTTGCGCAGCAATCGCTCGAGGCTGCGCGCGACTCGGATCTGCTCCTCTAGCATCTCTTTCAGCTTGGCGTTCTCCACCTCGGCTTGCTGGCGCTGTTCGGACTGGCGTGCCGCCACTGTCTCCCACACAGACGTAAGCTGCGCCGATGGTTTCTCGATCGGTTTGCTGATCTGTGGCGTTGGATTCACGTTCTCTTCATCTCTGCTCGCAAATGAGGCCGCCGTGTTATTGGGCAAGGCGGGTGACGGAGGGATTCGACTGCGCTTCTGCAATCGCTCCAGTCGCTCCTCCAGTTCGTTCACACGCGACCGCAAATAGATCAGTTCGTCCTTCTGGCGCTTGCGCACACGCTTGGGGCCCGTCTTGGCGGGCGCCTGTGGCTGTGCGACCGCTGTCGGCGACGTGGACGTTGTCGAGGAGCCATCACCGGTGTCTTCATCGTCGCCGTCATGGTCATTGTCATTTTCATCGCTGTTCATCGCCAACAATTTGGCTTTCTGGAACGCGTTAGACGCCAACTCTGGAAGTTTAGACTGTGTCGACGGGGGAGGAGCAAGCGGCGCTTGTTGGTGGTTCTGGTGGCCGTCCATTGTGTACAAGGTCTGCTCCTGAACGTCGCGTGGGTGCACATCCGACGTGAAGAGGTCCTCGCCGACGTCGTAGTCCTCTAGTAGCGCGAGCGCGGCCTGGAAGGTCTGCTGGTCGTCATCGTGCGCGACGTGAGCGAAGCTCATCTTGGAGTTGTGTTTGGCAGCCACACTTTGGCTGGAGTGCACGCACAGTATCCACTGTATAATAGTACTGAAACACCGAGTCCAATGGAGACTCCTCTCTTTTGGACGACGTGAGAGAAAGCGGATCCACCGGTCCAAATGGCGGACGACCTGTTTCGTTGGTCGACGAAATGCGGTCTCAACTTCCTGACTTTAATGACCATCCAGTGTTCGACATTTAACCCTAATTCAATACATTGGACATCCATTCACGTGAGTACCGTACTGTCTTCACACACCACACAGCAGCGCACTTCAAGTTCATTTCATCGTTATGCTATTTTGCCTCGCGGTGGTTCCTGCGCTCTCGAGTCTCCACTCATCTGCCTCTTCAACGAGTTCTCCAGCAGTGCGTTCTCCACGCGCTGCTGCATCAGCGTGCCCTGGGAGTGGATCACATTGCTCACAAAATCAATAAGCGCGTATATCCTCCAGTCCGCCGTGGCCACTTCGCCTGGGGGGACGTCAGGAGAGATGACACGAAACATGCGCACTTCGGTCGCGCCCGGAGCACTCGCCTGTGTGAGCACCACCCATCCATTCTCGCGGAAGCGCAGGTCGTTGGCTGGGACACCCGAGTACACTTGCGGCTCCAGCATGGCGCACCAGGCCACGACCACTCGATCTTGCTCGACGAAGCGACGCGAACAGTGTTTGCCGATGAGATCCACGGAGGTATCGCCGTGAGGAGCGCGGATGCCGCAATGCCGGATGATGAGCTCCTCGGGGGACTCGGCTTCGTCGTAGAAGTAATAGTACGGGTGCATCGCGCCCTCGTGGGCCTGGGACCAGATCGCTTTGCTCATTTCGTGGACATCAAACGGCACGATCCGTCGACCGATGAGTTCGACGCGCACGCCTGCGTGATCATCGAGCTTCAACTGTGTCGTGCGGAACGGTGGCTCGACGGCGTTTACGCCACTCGTGGCCAGTGCGCTGTCGGTTTGTGCGTAGAGGTTCTCAAGTTCATTGATGAGATGCTCGAAGATGTGGACGCCAGGCATCTCGTGGAGTTGGCATCGCCGCCGTGGTACGGAAGCACCATTCGCCAGGCTCGGGACAGTAGCCTATGCATCAGGAAAGAGTCAGGACATCGCATCACAACACTAGTGTGAATGACGTACATGTGCCTTCATTTGCTTCTCGAGCAATCGGCGGAGCTCTTGGGCGACTCGCGTCTGTGCGGCGAAGAGCTCCTTCAGCTTGGCATTCTCGATCTCAACGCGCTGGCGCTCGCTCTGCTGGCGCACGGCGATCTTCTCCCATAGTGCCATCATGTCACGCTCCTCTTGTGGCATGGATTCGGCCGCGGCAGCTGCAGTCTGGCGTCGCTGACGCAAGTCGCTCATCTGCTTCTCCAGCTCCACGGCTTCCTCGCGGAGACGCAGTAGCTCTTCGCGCTGGCGATTCCGTCGTGGCTGCGACACGCCATGGCCTGCGGTGGATTGTGTGTCCACAGACGCGATGTCGTCCGATTCCTGGTGGTCTGAGTGGTCGTTCGAGGTGCTGCGTGGCGCCGATGGAAAGTTCGGCGCGACGACGTGGACTGGTGGTGGCTGCTGTGGCAACGGCACGGGCTCAAGCTTGCCGTACCATGGCTCGGGTACGAGATCGATGCCGTCGATGGTGTAGAACTCATCCAGCAGCGCCAGCGCCTCGTGGAAGATCGCGTTCGAGTCGTTTGCCGCCATGGGCATTGCCGGCGGCTGCGGCTTCAGCATTATGGTTCTGTATGCTCGTGATTATCCACACTGAACTTGATGGTGCAGGCAACGATTGGCTCAAATTCGAAGCTCAACGATTGATGAAAAATGACTCTAATTTAAACCAATAGTGTGTGGATAGCAGTGAATTTCGTTGGCGTCTGCCCGACTGACGACCTTCTGACCACGCAATCCATGGCTGCACCTGACGGAAACCAGAGCGCAATTGCCTTGCGGAGTCTCACGCCCCAACAGCTCCACGCGACCTCTAACTGATCAATTTGGTATTGTAGGCTACGTTGATCATTGCGCTCGCCACCTCCAAGAGATGCAAAGATCGGCGAGGTCATGGAGACAGCAGAGCCCATCATCCTGAACTTGGTCCCACGTTGACACCCATTTTTACACCAGCATCCAGTTCTGACGCACGAGGGTGCAATGCACCTTCGTGCACCGTGCATGCGTCAAAACGTAAATTTCGCAAAACCCGGTTCTGGATCTTTGGGGAAGAGAGTCTATTAGGGCTGGGGGAGGAAACTTTCCAACCTGTTTTTACGAAGACCACACGATGGTTGCCTTTTTCGGCTGAGCGAATCAGAGGGTGCGAAGCCATGTGAACGTCTGCTGATTGGGCCATGGATCAAAATTATCTTCCACCTGTGGATGCCCTGGGTGTGGAGTTGTAACGCCGTTTGGACTTCACGATCATCGTCCTGCCGGGATCGCTTCCTGAGGAATCCTGACGCAGTGTCCCAGATCCAGCTGTGCGTCCTAAGTGGCCCCTGCTCCAGAGGAAAAGGACTGACGCTTTACAGCAGGTTCAGCTTTCGCCGGTGTGCGCTCTATTAGAGTCTAATTAAGACGTCGAGTTGCAGCCTGCAACTTGCAGGATACTCGTCCAGCAGCAGCCGCAGTCGTGGGACAACGCGTGGCGCAGGCAGTGATCCGGCATCGATCCTGCGTTGGCGGGGCTTGCTTCAGAATTTTATTCTCATCGATCCGGAGTCGAATCGTTGGCGCCGACGCTGACAACACAGTGACTGGCACACCAACTTTTATACCGTACAGTACAGCACACCATGACAAGAAGAGATCTTCCGATGACCGCAAGTGATTTTGACGCGCTGCCACAGCCCACGCGGCGCTCGAGCAACGCCACGCTCGCTCCGCCTATGATCAAGGCAGCGCCTCTCTCCCCGACGCTGTCGAGTTCCGCTTCGCTACTCGCGCCGCCATCTCCGCCGATTCAATTCCAACTCTCCACGTCGACGCGAACGTCTTCAACAACCAACAAGTTGTTCGCGGTCTTTTTCCTGATCCTCTGCACATCCGCGATTGGACTCATGTCCATCTCTGCACAGCTGCACAGCTACGCGATGCCATCGGCGTCCGCAGCGTCCACCCAGCTCCACACCGACACATCCCCGGGTCTCCGGAAACAGGTCACCGCCAACTCCCCCAACGCCAACACCAACCCGTCACCGACAGTTACGACCAAGCTGCCTGTCACCGAGCGTTGGCGCCGACTCGGCGATCTCGCCAACTACGAGTGTGTCGGCTGGCGCGCCACCAACGATTGTCTACCGACGGGTGCGATCGACGCCAACCGCTCGAAATCCTGCGACGAAAGCGTGGACAACGGCGTCTCTGGCTACTGCGAGATCCGCAACAAAGCCACAGGCCACATGGTCCACGTGATGGAGATGTTCTGCGACTCGCTGCGGCCCGATGTGACTTTCAAGTGCGCAGATTTCGCCGACATTCTCAGCTACGGACGCCGCGCCACCGCGTACGTCCACGACCCGGCGTTCTCATTCGCACAGTGTCGCCAACAGTTGATGACCGACCAACGCGCCGTTGGCGTTGCGCCAATCGATCCGCAGATTCGAACCGACCCGGAGCAGTTCTTCCAGCGCGGCATCGCGATCGTGGTCTTTGACCGCGTGCTCGAAAGCGTCTACGCGTCGGTCAAATCACTCCGCGAGATGGGCTGTGTGCTGCCCATTGAGCTGTGGTTCATTCGTGAAGAAACAGACCCGCATCACGTGATTCTGAAGACGCTCGTGCAGGACCACGGCGCCTTCCTGCGCGAGATCAAAGATCCACGCGCCTCCCGGTTCTACACCAAAAACTATGCAGTGTTTTACTCGGCGTTCGACGAGGTTCTGTTGTTAGACGCCGACAATTTCGCCGTCCGCGATCCGACGTATTTATTCACGACACCTGCGTTTCTGGATTCCGGCGCGCTCTTCTGGCCGGATTTTTGGCGGTTCAAAAAATCCATTTTCAACATCCAGCCCACCAGCTTCGTCTGGGAGGTTCTGGATCTGGATCCAGTGGATATGTTTGAGCAGGAGAGTGGCCAGGTACTCATCGACCGCCGCCGCCACCTCGCGGCGATGAACGCCATGATGTACTACGCATTCAACCCGACGCTGCTCGAGTCGATGCGGCTGGTGTGGGGCGACAAAGATCTCTTTCGCTTTGCGTGGCTCAAGACGCAGAGCTCGTTCCACATGATCCAGATGCCCCCCGGCGCCGCAGGTACCAAGCTCGCCGACCGCAACGTCTTTTGCGGTGTCACAATGGTACAGCACGACCCGAGCCACCACGTGCTGTTCCTCCACCGCAACCAGGAGAAACTAGCGAGCGATAATCTGCGCCTCGTGTGGCAGGACCTGCAGCAGTTCAAGATCAACAGCGTCGCGATTGACGAGTACGACGTGCGTGGCGCGAATGGCGGCCGTTTCTTCCCTGGCCACAAGCGCTGCTACGGCAAAGATATTTATTACGAGAAGGCGTTCACGGTGAGACGCATCGCCGAGCTTCCGTTCGCCGGCCTCGAGCCACGTCTACTTGCTCTGGTCCGCGAGGCCGCGGTGCTCGTCAACGCCTCAGCAAATGGTAACGCGGCCGCCGCGTAACCAACCTACCTACCTACCTACCTACCTACTCTACGTGTGTCCATAGAAGTATCGTACCCACCGACAACGGCAGTGGAGCAAACTGAAATCACTCAACAACATACCGTGTGCAATGACGAATTTCACTGTCTCTCAATTCAACCTCTGTGATGCAGTGAGTTGCTCTGTCAGCCAGTCAAAACCCTCGTGGATGCCAACCCCTTGGGTAATGATCGTCGGCTGCACAGGAATTCTCGGCGTAGGCAGAGCACTCAGCTCTAGTACCTCTCTGAGTTGATCTGCTGTGCGTGCGCCGTCGGGATCTTGCTTGTTTTGCGAGCACCAGCAGCGGAATGCCATGTAGCTCTTCGCCGTTGAAGAGCTCCACCAACGCGTCCCGCACTTCGTTGTCTTCCAATGTCCGCGGCGTCCACAAAAACACCACCGCTTTCGAGCCAGCGTAGTAGTGGCGCCAGAGTGGACGAATACCCAAGCCACCGCTCACGTCCCACGCTGTGAATGTCACCGGCCCGTAACGGAATGTCTCGAAGCCAATGGATGGAATCACCTCGACGGTCTCGTGGAGCTTGAGCCGATAGAGCCGCGTGGTCTTGCCCGCCGCGTCGATACCCAGGATCAGGATGCGGATGTCGCGTTGTCACCATCGCTCCAGACGGCTCCAAAACGCGGAGAGATACCACGATGTCGCTTGCCCCATCTCTTGAGCAAGTCGTGAACTGAGACTGTGGCAACATGGTACAATGTACCCATCTGAATGGGTACACATGGCTACATTTTCAGATGGGTACAAACCATGGTACAGGATCTCACATCATTGGTACAAAAACATGTTTTACATCCAGCTTGTCAGCGTTGCGAAGGCGCTGGGGTCTCGGTGATATCGATGGGCTCGGCAGGGGTCGCTTTGACTCCCATCAGTGCGAGGCCTTCGGAGGCGAAGCTCAGTAGTTGCTCCTCGATGGCCCCGAATGGAAACTCACGCATCGGTGTCAGTGTGTACAGACTGTCCCAGTTCTCGTAGTGGGCCCAACAGCTCTGGACACTGGAGAAGATCCACGCCGCGTCAATATAATACATGCTTGTAGGAGAGCCGAGCTTGTACTGTTGAATGTGGGACCACACCGTGCGCAAGTTGAACGAGGTGAGCTTCTGGAGATTGCGATGCATGAAGACGATTCGATTCTCAGGGTCGTGCTGGACCATCGTGACACCGCAAAACTGATTCGTCGCCGTGTTGAGCATACCCGCTGATCCTGGTGGCCGCTTGATCATGTAGAACGGGCTATTGGTCTTGAGCCACGCGAAGCGGAAGAGATCTTTATCGCCCCACACAAGTCGTAGCTCTTCGTGGATGCGAGGCAGCGTGAACCCGTAGTACATGAGCACGTTGAGCGCCTTAAGATGCCGACGCCGATCCACCAAGATCTGGCCGCTTTCTTGCTCAAACATGTCCACGAACGGCAGGTCAAACACCTGCCACAGCAGACTTTCACGGTGGACGTTGAACAACGTATACCCTGGGTGCCAATAGTCTGGCCAGAAAACCGCGCCCGTTTGGTTGTACGCTAGCGTGTCGAAGAGGTACGTGGGATCACGCACGGCAAAGTTGTCGGCATCCAGCAGCAGTACGTGGTCAAACGCGCTGTAAAGCATCGCGTACAGCTTGGTGTAGAACCGCGTGGCTCTCGGATCCTTAATCTCACGTACGTGGACACCCGCTTCGGCAACCAGCGTGGCCAGAATCGGATGATCTGCCTTGGTCTCATCAGCACGGTAGAAAAGCTCGATTGGCAGTGTACACCCCATGGATCGTAGCGTCTTGACGCTGGCGTACGTGCTGAGTAGTAGGCTGTCGTAGATCACCATCACGATGCCACGAGAGAAGAAGAACTGCTCTTGCGCAACGGCTGACGACGTCCCAGCTAGCCATTCATGTTGGTTGGCTTCAAATGAGAAGTTCGTGTCGTGTGTGTACGCGATCGAGTTGGCGCCGTAGTCGATAAAGTCGATAAACGACGTGCATGAGAACGTGTAGTCGTAGTAGAGCGAGTCGCAGTGCGTGGGCAACACACGCCGTCGCTCCCCGGTATGCTTGTGCTTGATCTCGCAGTAACCCGAGTCACCAGCCTCCACTTGGTACTCGCACGACTGGTCTCGCTGTGGTTCACGTGGCCCTTCCGGTGAGCATTGACCGGTTTGCCTCCACGCCATACACTCAAAGTCGCCGATGTCGCCGTCTCGATCACGATCATAGGCCGGTAGTTCGATGTTGTACGGGTCTGTGTATCGTGGTGTATTTCGTTCTACTGCCTGCAGTGATAGATTCTCCGACATGACCCCTTCTGCCTCTTTCAAAGATGCTTCAACCACGACGTTGAAGGTGGCAGGTACTTGGTCGTGGCGAAGCAATCGCTCACTGGATGCGAGACGGCGGACACAGAGCGCGACGGAGAAGAGTAAGAGCGTCAAGAGCACCGAGTGTCGTCGCCACGGCGTGCGTTGCGTGTGTGCTTGTGGCTTGTGTACGGGTTGGGAGCCAGTAATGAGCGAAACATCGTCTTGGTCTGGCGACGGTCTCAGCTGAATAACGGAGACCGTGACGGGCGAGCGCTCAGGCATGGCTGTCGTGTCCGTGGTGAGACTTGGAATGGACCCGGTGCTGCCTTGCTTTGGTTTATCCATCGCACGTGGGTGCGTGGAGGATGTGTGTGTGTCCATCAGCATCCGGATCGGTTCTGCATCGTGGTCAACGTGTGTGATCCCGTCTGGTCTGGCTGTTGGGTCTACTGAAACCAAGTAAAGACTACTATGATGTTTAGAGTAGCGGTGGCGCATACATACACATAGTTCAATATTTTATGTCTCTCTTCTAAACATGTTTGAGACAAGTGGAGTGAGTGCAATGACCCGAATCGGTTGCAGCAGCTGCCCAGTTGAAGGCTGTGATCATGAGACGTGCGCCTCGTGTCCATGGTGGCCACGGCAAGAGTCACACTCCATGCCAACGCTGTATGATTGCAATCCAATAGATAAAGGACGGTAGTCCTAACCGAGGTGTCAGTCTATTCAATAGGAGGCAGCGTCTCGGATGATGGCTAGTCGTCAGCCATTGGCCAGCGACTCGTTCACAGCCTGGGTTCTGGAGCTGCGCTACAGTACGTACCGGTACACTCTACGACGTAGAGTATTAATAGTGGCACGAGGACCAGCACGGACCTACTCCGCACAAAGATATCTGTTGAAAGTGGATATCATACCGAGAGTCCACACGATATGTTTAGTACTACGTAGTAGTAGGTGCAAGTGGATCGTGTTGACGGTGAACTGCATAGGACCAGAGATCACTCCAGTATGGACGCATCCTGGCGTATTAATATCCACATCCAAGGCCTCAGGCTCACGTGGGATGGCAATAAATTGTTCAATACATTGTTCAATACATTCGCTGTCGTGGCTGCGGCGAATCTCTACAGCAGTACGACTACGGTACTGTACTACGAGCACAAGTACGTGGATCCAAAACCCGTGTGTCTAGCACTCCTGGCCCTTGCTACCGTCCGAGGGCACGTACCAGCAGTGGCCTGTCGCCACACCGCCGACCATCGAGTCGGTCATGGTCTCCGTGCCCGCGACCAGCGACCAGTCATCGCCGAACGTCATGTACCGGACCTTGAGCCACTCGGTGGACGCGTCGATCGCGAAGAAGCCGTACGTGTTGCCACCGTCGCCGCCAAGGCCGCCACCCGTCCACACACGTTCGACCGGCAGCGTCAACCAGCCTGGGACACCACTCGCGCTCTCACTCTGGATGCCGCCGCCGGCGCCGTTCTCGATAAAATGGACGCCCACGTCGGCGATGTAGTCGTGCTTTTCGCCGTGCGTGTGGCCCGCGATCCAGACGTGGAGGCCACTGTCCTTGAGTGCGTCGAGCCACGCCTGTCCGTTCGTGGCGCCATAGTGGCCGTACGGGTTGTAGTGCGAGTTGACGATCTTCCAATCCGCCTTGGAGTTTTGAAGCTCCTCGAGCAACTGCGTGCGCGCCTCCTCACCCCACGTGCGGAACTGGCCCATGCACGCGTTGTACATGGCCACGTTGCGGTTCAGGCAGTACTCGCTCGAGATGTCGATGTTCTTGCACTTTTTGGCGTTGCCCTTCGAGTAATCGTAGCATTGGCAGCAGATCTCGTGGGCGCCGTGGCTCTCGGCGTCGTTCATGTCCAAGTTGAACACGTCGATGCTCACGCCGTCCTTCTCCATCGAGTAGATGTAGAAGTGGTCTTTCATGATCCACCGGTTGTTGTTGGGACTCACGTACTTGGACTGCAATTCAAATCGCTTTTGCAGCGACGCCACGAGATCCGCCGGGTCCGTACACTCCCGACGGCCACTGTTCTCCATACAGATAAAGCTACCGCCGCCATAGTCGTGGTTGCCCATGACGTTGATCCATGGCACGTCCATCATCGATTCCATGCGGTGGCGCGACTCGAATGATTTTTCAAACCGGTACACTTGGTCGCCTTCGCCATCGATCCCGGTCCAGTAAAAATTATCCCCGTGGCTGATCACGGCCATGGGTTTCTTGTTGCGGGCCTCCATGTCCATGAGCTTGTTGACCGCCACCTCGGCGTGCCAGTCGAACGCGTTGAACTCGCCCTTGCGGCGCTGGCAGCACGAGTCGTTGGCCGCGAGCGTGGCGC
This sequence comes from Pythium chondricola, assembly GCA_023337575.1. NCBI lineage: Eukaryota > Oomycota > Peronosporomycetes > Pythiales > Pythiaceae > Pythium > Pythium chondricola. Next base: position 15,633 of record JAADXF010000140.1, read on the forward strand.
CCCAGTCGCCGATGGCAAACGCCGTGAGCGGGTACGTTCCCGTGTTCGGGTCCGAGAGCACTTTGCCGTTGCCGGACGAGTCGGAGGACGACGTCGGCGTTGGTTTTTTTGTAGTGGTGGTGGAGGAATCCTCCCTGGCGGTCGAGCTCGTACTGTCACTGTCGTTGGCGTTGGTGCTCGCGTCGCCGCTGGATGTGGACGCCGAGTCGCTGTCGCCCTGGGTCACGACGTACGCGACGACGGCGCCCACGATCGCGACGAGCACCAACAGACCGACGAGGAGCACTTTGCGGTTGGCGGCGCCTCGCGTGGCGGAGGAGCGCGGGTACGCACCGTGCTTTTGCGAGTGTTCATCGAGGATCTCCTCGCTCGTGATCGACGGCATGTACACGCGCGAGTCGGCGTCCGACAGCGCCGAGCCGCGGTGGCCGCCGGCGTTGTAGGCATGCGCGGTGCCCGGGGTGTGCATACTGTATGGAGGGAGGAGTCGAGAGAGTGGCGCTGCTCCGCTCGGTTATGAGTAATACTTACTAGTATTAGTCAATGTGGGCGGAGGGAGGGCGGAGGAAGGGGAGGGCGGTCCCGTGTCTACGCGTCCTAGTGGCGTGCGCGGTTGGGGATAGAGAACTGACTCGTGCATCCATTATTGAAGGTAGTATAGACCCATATTTGTCAACTGTGTCCGTCAAAACAATTCATGATTGCATATTGTCAACTCGGACTGGATACGGAATCACTTCATAGAGGTATGTATCCAGCTGTGCTGAATCAGCCGAGACGGGTCCGACAGGCCACGGGATGCCTGTCGGACCCGTCTCGTGGCCCCACCCCACGCAGGCCCAAACCCACTATCCTCAACAGCATTCACATTGCGAGCTGCCACATGCAAATGCCGAATGGATACATGCACCATTACATTGCGATGGATCAGTGGCTGGAATGCCTAGCTAAGTGTGGCAGTCCTGCACAATGCTGTGGCTGGATTCTTGCTGGAGCTTGGCTCTATTGTACATTATACCGGATGACAGGAACGACAGTCGTGTGTGCGTACACTACGCTGCTAAAGTGAAGCTACACGTGGCAACGCTCAATCCACGGCGGACAATCAGACAACGGGCGTTTGTGCGCATCCGTGGCCGATTCGCGGACACCAAGAGCACTCAGCATGACCGTCAGTCTTGCTATGCTGAACTACACCGTCCTCCTGATCTCTTCGTACAATTTTGAAGATAGATATTTTAGATAGTTTTTTCGACGCGTTTACATGCTGATTTAGCACCTCATAACATTGATTTGACGAACTAGGATCTGATTTACGCAGCCCTTGGAGCCCTTCGCTCGCGAGCTGGAGGAGCCTCTTTTCTAGCCCGCTGAAAGGATACACTGGTTCTTTTTGAAGGAGACGGTGGCGTCGTGGGCATATGTCAGGGCGGAGGCGCCGTAGGCGAGCAGCTCTTTTGCATGGTCACACTTGAGCGTGACTTTGGCGCGAAGCGAGTCGCAAGTGTAGCGGTAGCACACGGACCGTGGGTGTCGGCGGGGTCCATCGGGCGAGCATCCCGCGGTTGCTCTCCACCGAACACACTCGTAGTCGTCCAGCCAGTGACTGGTGGTATTGGTTGACACAGGCTTCTCGATGGATATATTGGGGCGTTGAGGAGAGAACCAAGGTGTGATCACCCGCGCCGCGTCACTGTCTGTATCGCTGTGGATCCACTCGTGGAATTTGTGGACTTGCTCGTCTCAATTGAGCAGCAGTAGCTCGCTTTGGGCGTAGTACATGTTGACGCTGATCGCCGCCAGCAACAGCGCCGCCAGTGGCACGTACCAGCGCTTCTGCGCGTACTCGGTGACGCGGTTCATAATATAGTGGTAGCTGTGGAGCCGTGGCGTGTCGCCGACACGCTGGACGGTGTCGGGTCACCACTTGCTACAGTACGTTGGAGTGAGCATCGTGTTGTGGTTGCAGACTGACATACAACCTGATATCTATCTATCCATCGCCCACCGCCAACTGCTGGAGCACGACGACGCGGCAACTGTGCAAATCCAAGCGGACCGTCTCAGCTCGAGAGCTACAGTACCGGTACGAAGAAGTAGGTAGGGTACAGTAGTGGGCTGTGCATTCCTGCCCCACGACAAGGTGAACTTAAGCTGACACAAGAAGCTGCAGTGTGTAGCGCGTAGGATCGGACACAGTAGATTCTGCCGGCAACGTGGCGGAGCTTTATGCTGGTGAGCGTCGAAGTGGCTCGAAAGTCACCGAGGTCAACGTGGCCACGTTGTGCCTTTGCAGACATCGTTGCGGAGTCCCAACTGCGGAGTCCCAACTCGGGCGCGTGTCGACAGGGTGTATTGGATGTTAGGTAGTGCCACAGTGCTTCAACGATTCAAAAATTCACCGTGCACAGGTACGTTGGACTGGTGACATTCCGCAACCCACAACAGTCTGCGGTAATACTGTTGTAGGTCGAAACTGTGAGCTGAAGAATATCATCAGTGGCGAGGCTTTGGTGTACGGTACCGGTACTACCGGTACTGTACCCGCGGTAGGACGTACTACTTCAGTACTGTATCATACAGTACACGATTGACCGCATTGAAGTGGCAACGTACAGCATCCCGTAAGTATTAATACCGGTACGGTATTACTGTAATGGCGACGCGACCAGCGACTGTCTCTTCAAAACTCCAGGAGAGGTTGTACGGTTAAACATCTATTAACCCCTCACCGCCGGACCACACGGCGACCGACCGATTCCACAGTGCTGCTCCGTCCTCTGCGAACCGCAGCAGGTCGATCTCCATTGCACTAAAGTCAAACTCGGTGATCGGCCGCAGCGAGTACGCGTCACTGTAGTGTTCTGGCCGGCCCCAGCACTTGGAGATGTTCGCGATGATCTTGCCCGACCGTCGAATGTCATACTCCTCCATTGGCTCGTCCGTGCGGAACTGCTGGATGTGGGTCCATAGCAACTGCCTGCTGGCCGGGTTGCGTCCTAGCTTGATGGTGTTGCGATGCAGGAAAACGATGTCGCCGGCTAGGTCGTGCTGCACCATGGACAAGCCACAGAACAATCTTGACTCGTTGTTTAACATGCCTGCAGCACCAGGCGGCCGCGTGATAAAATGGAACGAGCTGTTGCTCTTCATCCACGCGAGGCGGTACAAGTCTTTGTCCCCCCACACTAACCGAAGTGTCTCTGGGAGTCGCGGCTCGTGGAAGCCAAAGAACATGAGTGTGTGGATCGCTTTCCAGTGGCGGCGACGGTCAATCAGGAGCTGGCCGCTCTCCTGCTCAAACATGTCCACGAACGGCAGGTCAAACACTTGCCAAAGAAGGTTCCGCTTGTGGACGTGGAAGATGGTCTGGTTGGGTCGCCAGTAGTCGGGCCAAAACACTGCACCTGTGGCGTTGAATTCAGTCGACGCGAACAGGTACGACGGATCCCGCACTGCAAAGTTATCGGCGTCTAGCAACAGTACTTGGTCAAATGCACTGTAGAAAATGGCGTGGAGCTTGGTGTAGAATCGGGTGGCCCGGGGGTCCGACAGCTCACGGACATAGACGTCGTAGTGGCGGATGAGTGCCTGGAGTAATGGGTGGTCCAGCTTGGTCTCCTTGCGGTTGTACCATATCTCAATCGGCATCGCGAGTCCTAGGTTCCGAAGCAGTCGGACACTAGCGTACGCACTCAGCAGCACCTTGTCGTGGACCACCATGACCACGCCACGGCTGAAATTGACGGATGGCACGACGTGTTCGTCTGGGTTCCCTGCGTCCAAGCCGTGCTGGTAGTTTGTGGTGAGCAGCTCCTCTTGGTTGCGCTCCAACGTGAACCCAGGATCATGGACGTACGCGAGCGCACGTCGTCCGTAGGTCAGGAGCTGATGCACCATCCCACACTGGATGACCACGTCGTCTCGCATCGAGTCACAGCTCAGCGGCAGCACACGCTTGGTTACGTTTGGCTTCGTCTTGTGGCGTACTTGGCAGTATCCGGAGGATGTGCGTGTGAGGTTCCCATTGCAGTCGCGGTCATTGCGAGGGTCCCATTCACCAAGCGGCGAGCACCGGTGGGTGTTGCGCCACCCGACGCACTCATATTCATCAATGTCTCCGTCCCGTACAGGATCAAAATAGAGCCCCAGGTCCTCGGTGGCCAGCTTGTCCACCTCCGCATCCTCGATGTGGCCGCGCAGGGCAGCGACGATCTCTCGCGGTTGCGTGACCACACGCTGTTGGACAGGAAGCGAGGTACGAATCGACTTGAGTGAGGGCTGTGTGGTGGCGAGCCAGTAGACGTTCAGTCCAAGCGACAGCAGCAGCAGCCACAGGATCGGCGCATTGGAGGAGCGCCACGGTGCCCGCACGCTGGCCATGGATTCGTACCGCAGATCGTGATGGCTATCGAGAAAGAAACAAAAAAACAAGAAAAAGATCGTACCGTCGCGCAAGGCATTCGAAAAAATGGAAAGAAAACGCAAAAAAATGGAAACAAAATCTACATATTTGGATTGGGGGTTGGAGGTGTACTGTCTAATATCTATGGTGGTGGCGTCGTGACATGCGTGGCATTGAGGATCTCGGCGCCCTCGCGTGCAAACTTGAGCAGCTCGGTCTCGAGGTTCTCGAACGCGAACGCGCTGATGGGTTTCAGTGTAAACAGCTTTTCATAGTGGACGTCCTTGCCAAAGCACCGCCGAAACTGGGGAAATACCTTGCCGCCATTGGCACCACGTACGTAGTAGTCGTTCAGCTCCGACGCACGCTTGAACTGCTGGATGTGTGTCCACACCCGTCGGTTGTTGGCGGGCACGAGCTTCTCGGTATTGCGGTGGAGGAACACGATCTTGCCGCTCGGGTCGTGCTGCACCATGGTGACGCCACAAAACAGATCGTAGTCGGCGTGCTTGGTACCCGCCGCTCCGGGGGGGCGTGGGATCATGAAGAACGAGCTCTCGGTCTTCATCCAGGCGAAGCGGAAGAGGTCCTTGTCCCCCCACACGAGCCGCATTTCTTCGTGGACGCGAGGCAGCGAGAAGCCGTAAAACATGAGCACGTTGAGCGCGGCGACGTGGCGGCGGCGGTTGATCACGAGCTGGCCGCTTTCCTGTTCAAACATGTTGACGTAGTCGAGTCCGAAGACAGTCCAGACGAAGCTGTCTTCGTGGATATTGAAGATCGTGTTGCCCGGTTTCCAGAAGTCAGGCCAGAAGAGCGCCCCCGTGTCCACAAACTCGGGCGTATCGAATAGATAATTCGGGTCGCGCACGGGGAAGTTGTCGGCGTCCAACAAGAGCACCTGGTCGAACGCGCTGTAGAAAATCGCGTGCAGCTTGGTGTAGAACCGCGTGGCCCGTGGGTCCGTGATCTCGCGTAGGTACACACCGTACTCACTCACGAGTCGCTGCAGTAGCGGGTGGTTGACGTCGGTCTCGGATGTCTTGTACCACATTTCCACGGGCAGTGTCGAGCCTAATTGGCGAAGCGACCGCACACTCACGTAGGCACCCAGTAGTAGCTTCTCGTAGATCACCATGACGATGCCACGCTCAAACGAGAGCTCCAATTGGCCCACGGATTGGTTCTTGATGCCATCCTCGGCCAGTGGAATCGGCGTGTCGGGTAGGTGATTGATACTGCGGAAGTCTTGCTGGTTCATTTCGAATGAAAAGTTGACGTCGTGCACGTAGTCGGTCGACATGATGCTGTAGCCGAGTAAGGATGGGAACATGCCGCAGGTAAACTGCACACCGTGGCGCAGCGATTCACAATACATCTCCATCACGCGCTTGGTCTCCATCGTGGTCTTGTGCTGGATCTCACAGTAGCCAGAGACACCGTTCGGGATCGGCGTGGAGCAATTGCGGTCCATGGAAGCCTCGCGCACGCCGTCGGGGGTGCAATTCATGGTCTGTCGCCACGCGACGCACTCGTAGTCGCTCAGTTGGAGTAGTTCGCGCTTGGTTTTCTGTTTGCGGACCGGTCCGTTCTCCACGGAGGAAGACCACCAGGATTTGAGTCGCTGGAGACGCGCCACGACTTCGTGGCGCTGTAGCGATTCCAGTAGACTGTTGCTGCGTGGCCGGTTGGTGGCGGTGGCGGTGGCACTGTCCACGATGCCGTTGGAGAGTGCCGACTGCTGCACGATGAACCCGAGCGTCGCGAGGCACACGAGGCAGACGAAGAACACGACGCCGAACATGGCCCAGAGCAGCCGGATACTGCGTCGTTGGTGGTGGTGGTGGGAACCGAGGAGGACCGAGGCGGCGGCCGAGCCGGCGCTGGCGCTGCGCTCCTTGGTGGCGGCGGTCTTGCTGTGGCGCTTGCCGTGGAAGTGCCCCGAGGACGAGCGCTTCTTGACGCTGACGCCGCCGCCGCCGCTGCCGAGGATCACATGCAGCAACTTGGAGGACGAGCCAGGCGTTGCATTAGAGGAGGAGGAGGAAGAGCCCGGCATGGTGGTAGAAGAGGAGGAAGAGGAGGGGATGCGGACGTGGACGTGGGGGGGCGGGAGAACAATCTACTCGAGCAGCGCACGGCAGCGCGGGAACGAGAGGAGGATTCGAGCCAACCCTTCCGGAACTCTGCACACAAACGCGCTGGACACAAACAAACCGACCGCCACGTCGATGATCGCAAAAAAATGAAAACTGGGTTTTTCTGCTCCGAGGAGAACGGTCTCGGCTTTGCCAAAGTCGAGGCCAAAGCTTTTTGGCACATCATCCTCAGTGAACGAAACAGCAGTGAGTCAAGCTGTTTAAAACAGTTTTGATTCACAAGAAGATTCCTGTACTAATACTCTATTTTAATATTAAAATAGTATTCAAGCTGTGACTTGTGCGGTACATTTTTTTTTCTTCTTTCGCGCATCACATCGTGTCTGGTAGACTTGTCGGGTCGTCAAGTCCATGCTGCAATGGCAGGAGTGCCGCGGGGGCCAGCCCATCCAGCACAAGATCGATGTCCTCAGTGTCGTTGGAGGCGATTGATTCGTCCAGTAAAATGTTTTCGATCGACTCGGTGATCGAAGCAATGTCCTCCTCCGTGCCGGCCAAAATGCGCTTTGTGAACTCGCCAACTTTTGGATCATTTGGTTCCTGGGACAGCAGCAGCGGTAGCACTTGTTCGCGTTTCGCGTCGGCGCGTTCATTCCATGTCGGCACATAGCGTGTGCACACCCTCACGATTGCCGACTGGTCACACGGCTCGTCAGTGATCGAGTTGGTCACCCGTTCGACCACGAACCAGCCCGTCTCGTCACTGTATTCACGTTTGGCTACCGGCGGGTCTTCAACGTTAATGCTTCGCCACACGATCACCATGCGTTGTGCCTCAGTGAACTTGCGCATCGTGAGAATCGACGACAGCACTGAGGCAGTGGGTGTGGCCACCGACTGGGAAAAGAATCGACACGTGTACTCGTCGTCAGTGCATCGGTAGGTCTCGATCATGCGATTCTGGCGAGTGTACTCAGTGGTGATCGCTGTCCAGGTCGCTTTGCACACTTGGTCGTACGCAAATGGCACGAAGCTCACGTCTCGAAGTTCGACGTGGAGGTGTTCATTTCCATCAGACTGTTGCGAGACCACGGTCGACCGTCGCATCATGCCTTGATCCACCGCATCCTGCGGTGATACAGGGCCGACAAACAGCTCATCCATGCGGAAAAAGGTCGTCGATCTCGTCCATGAAGCGTGCGTGGAGCGCAGCGAGATTGTGCACTGGGAATCGGTTCTGCGTTGGGAACGCCGTGTGCGACGACACTTCGTCGATGAATGCGGCCGAGCGATTCAAGAAGATGGTCTCGAGGCTCTTCGCAACTTGGATCTGGTGCCGCAGCTTGGCTTTGAATCGGTTGTTTTCCTGCAGCGATCGTTCACGCCGCGCGAGTTGGCGCTTGGCCATGTCACGCCACACTGGCGATGGCGTCGTGCACCGTGCGAGCGCATTCTTCGCCAGCACTTGGCCCAGCTCTCGCTCCAGCTCCACAACGCGCGCGCAGGAACGCAGTCTCAGCTTTCATGCGCTCCCGCGACGCATTGCGCATCGGAGGGCGGCGGCGTTCGGTTTCGCTGCTGGCTGCAGAAGAAGTTTCGGACTTAACAGAGGTTTCCTGAACGGGAAATGCATCACCGAATTCCATGGGCGGTGTAGCAAACAACCCGTCGATTTCATCGAGGGTGATTGCGTCCATGGTGGCCTCTTTCGTGGTCATCGTCACGCGCTGAAGTGTCGGTCGAGTCAATCTCTTTATGGCGCAGACGACTGCGGTTGGACGGGATGAGGAATGATTGTATTGTGTGGTCCACGTAAACCCTGAAATAATCGATACCAGAACGTGATCGGCTATCTACACATTAACGTAGTATAATATAGATATCTATTTCCAGGGGCTCATCTTCATACTATTAATAGTATTATGAAGATGAGCCCCTGGAAATAGATATCTTACTTTAGTGGGGATGTGACCATGACGATGCGGGTGTTGTCACTGTTTACATGAGAAGCACGGTTGAAAGGTCACATAATTTCTTGCCGCAAATGTATGATACGAAGTTATCTCGTCTCCCTCATCGCCACTATCGTTGGGGTTGCTCTCTGCGGAGGCCACCGTCGGGATACGGTAGTTCTCCACCACTTGGCTGAGAGCGAGACTGGTGCGAACGACCATCAAAAGCCTGGAGCTGTATCCACTTGTGTCGGTGCTCTTGAAGGAGTGCACACAGATGGCGGTCCTGCCATTCTGCAGGGACACGACGTAGGCGCTGGCGCTCGGCGATGTGATGCCACACGCCATTACTTCTGTGTGGCATGTCATGATGAGTGTCGAGTGAAGTTTGCACTCACTGCGTGACGTGGAGCCAGTCGCTTCGCTCGGCCTCTCGGTCGGCAACTTGTAGCCGCAGCTGCAAGAGTTCTGCCTTCATGCGCTCTCGTGATCGATTCTTGGTACACGTGCTGGATTGGGACGCCATGGTCGGCCCAGTAGGCTCTGCTACAGGTATCGTGGCCTTGGCTTGCGCTCGTACCGTAGTGATACAGATTGGAGATGGCTCATATTGCACACGCGCTGGGCGAGCTCCATGATGGATGTCACCAGAGTCCGCAGACTCGTCCTTGTTTAGTCACGGCGTGGAGTCCCTGCGGTAACCAGAAGCTCGCACCAGTGATTAGTCCTCATTTTCTGCGGATCATCTTAATTCAGTAGATTTCTGACTGGTAGATTACTGTAGATCTATGGGTTGGAGGATGCGAGTGGTGGCTTTAGTTGTGTCTTGTGGAAGCTCGCAGTCACACCTCGGCTGTCAGTTCCTCGCACTCCTCTATACGATCAGCATTTGTCGCTTCACGCAACGAGCTGCCATCGTCGATCGCCAGCTTCATGAACGCGTTCTCGAAACACGAAATGTCGTCCTCGGTGGCACTAAGGACGACGTTTGTGAACTCTCCAATCGAGAGCTGAGTGCGTACACTGGCGTCAGGGACCTCGCCGTCGTACCACACTGGCATGATTCGATTGCATGCTTGCATGAAAGCAGTCCCAGGTCGGCGGTTGGGGAAGCCCTCAGGTATTTTCGTGAGCACCAGCCACCCGGTCTCATCCGTGAGCGCTTGCATTGGTGTGTCGGGGTCATGTTGAGCGGGGCTGTTCCACGTGCGCCACACGATGACCGTGCGATTCAGCTCGACGAATTTCTTGGCAGCGTGTGTTACCACCAGGTTCTTGTCCATGCCACATCGTGTCTTCCCTGTGGCTCTGAACCGAGACACAACGACATCATGCGTGCTCGGCCCTATCTCGATGATCCTCGATTTCGAAGCGTATACTTGCACCAGTGCCTCCCACGATGCATGGCACACGCACTCGTACATTTGTGCGCGGTAGGCCGTGTCGATCATCTCGATGTACAGTTGATCGTAGTCTTTCGCCCGCCGTGTCTTGATGCACTTTTCAAACACGCGCTCGTTGGGAAGCTCATCCCATCGCGGTATCGAGGCAAGCACACTGTCTGTGATCGCGTACGCGCGATCGATATCCTCAAACAGCCTGGGTATGAGAGAGTGCAACGACGCCGAGACGATGCGAGGCGTTATCCTGATCGAACTCTCGTCGTACTCTTCTCGTTGCCGTGGAGCGCTGGCGCGATCGCGTAGGTAGAGTGACAGTTCGTTCGCGACACTCAACTGATGCTTGAGCATGCGATGGAGCTGCTCATTCTCCAGCTCCGACTGGCTGCGCTTGAGTTTCTCCGTGGCGATCGCGTCTTTCCACGCAGTTTCAAACAGCGCCTGCTCCTCAGCTCGTCGCGGACGCTTGGCAGATCGCAATGTTTCGAGCTCTTGCTCTAGTTCTGCGACACAGTCACGCAGAAAGCCGAGTTCTCTTTTGATACGTTCGCGAGTCGGATTCTTCATGGGCTTGGACACGGTGGATGTCTGTTGTTCCTGCTCGTTCTCCCGCTGCATGATTTCATTCAGGATGTTAGCATAGTCTTCGCCATCATCACCGCCGAGAAGTAGATCGAACGCGTCGGGGAGAGCATTGCCGGACGCGTCGAACGACGTCGACGTCCTTGAGGTGTTCATCATGTCTTCTTCCATTTGGCGACAAGTCTCTCAATAGTGACATCACCCATATTAGTGCCATTTTGTAACATTTGGGTCAGAATTATGCGAATTTAGAGTTTCTGTGTGAACTTCAAGTGTGAAAAAGCGAAATAATTTGAGAAAACGAAATAATTTGAATTTGACGTCAACCGAAGTTATCGCTCCTCGGCAGCTGCCCATGCATTCATATTGTAATAGACACATCCCGTGGACTCTGCTGCTTTGACTGCTTGGACTTGGTGGCCTTGGGTGATGCTTCCGACTTGAGAGCTTCCCGGTCGTCGGCAGCCACGAGCGCTTGTAGCTGTAGAGCGAGCAGTGAATGCTGTTTTAGGCTGGCCGTGAGAGCACTCGACCGGGACTTGAACAAAGACTCGAGGCTCTTGACTTCGGCAGCGAGGCCCACCACGGTCGCACGAAGACGCTTGTTCTCTCTTTCGGCTTCCACGCGGCCTTCCCATTTTTCCTGTGCAGCTTGTTGCCAGCCGTGGTACGAATCGGAGGTGGACTTGCAGCCGGCTAACCGTTCCTGTTGCATCCGTCGTAGCGTCGATAGCTCTGTCTCTAGCAGCGCTGCCTGTGCGCGCAGGCTCGCTTGCTCTGCCTTCATACGCTCTCGGGACGTATTGCGCATCGGCGTTGGCTTCGCTGGTGACTCTTCCTTCACTGGAACTATCACCGGTGGTGGCAGCGTGACAGCGCACGCCACCAGGGGCTTGAGGTTTGCCCACTCGGAGAGACTTGGTAGTCGTGGCAGCGATCGCGGTTCGCTCTCGTCGCACATGGTGTTCCATCGGCGCTTCAGCGGATGGCGCTGGTCGTAAAACACAAGTTCTGACATTGTCATGGGTTCGTGTCTTTCGCTATGTACTGAGAGGTCGGTGTAGAGGTGGCGGTTGCTCTTTCTAAATGAAGTGGGGACAGTAGGGCGCCGGCGCTGCAGCCAAAGTTTGGCTGCCAAATGCACAACGACACCAACCTCGTGATGACGCTGATGTTGAGAAGGCGAGCCGCCTGTGGTGGCGTGATGGCTCACAACGCCGTGTCGAGTCGACTCACTAATCAAACGCACGCCCGTAATCACAATCCCTCATCACCTGGCACAAACGCCACACTAAGCAACAGCCAAAATCTCTTATTTAGAAACTCAGTCTATATTCTTTAAAGTGCTGGTTGCTAAAAGAAGGGTGTGATTCAGGTTTTCGCCGGGGATTAGACTACAGTTTATGTTGTCGTTTTGCAGATTTTGCCCAACCCAGATCCGAGTGCGGTTCACACACACACTGTCACTGACTCAGACTGTCAGTAAAACCACCACCGGCAACTGATGTCCGACCAAACACCCGTTGATTACCGCCCAACCCACGCTCTGGACCAGAGTCTGGTTGGCTCGTGCTCAAATATCTTCACCAATGGTGAAGATATTTGAGAATCACCATCAAAGGGAGGCAAACATCAACTCGAGACACACTGGAGATTTGTATGGTGGATAATTTTTAAATTTATTTAAATACTGTATCACCAAGCGATGCGGAAGGTGGGGATTGTGGGCCACAATCACACCACAATTTGTGGCTGTCTGGATCTTGAGAGGTCATGAAAAACGCTCCGCGGGAAGGGTTGATCCACGCCAACTTACCGGTACACGGCGTAAACAATACACATGTGTTCAGCCCACCTAAATTTATCAGACTGTACCGTAGGTACTGTGTACAGTATTTCACCATCGACATCTCAGTCACATCATGTAGGTTTGTGAATTCTGATGAACTGCGATTGTGCTCGTCGACATTCACGTTCTCTGGTGGGCTAGAAGGAGTCCGTTCGAATCCTTGCTCACGATACAAGTTCAGTGAGGATAGTACACCCCCACCAACGTCATGCTCGATGGCATGCTTCTCGTTCGAACGGAGGATGTGAAGTCGCGTGAAGTGGAGGGAGGAGGCCATCAAACTGTCTTCATCAAGAGACCCTTCCAAACATGATCATCACAACCTCGAAGAACCAGTAACCTTTGTAAATGCAAGTAGTAATGAAGGCTCCAGTTCCAGACATACTACATTCAAGATATCTGGACCTGTCAAACATGATACGCCATGTTGAACTCCCCCCGCCGCAGATCGTCCACGCAGGCAGGGAGTGCGATATCTCTCTCCCCACAGCGCGCGCTCGCGACAGCATCCAGGAGGAAGCGTGGACGCGCACGCCGTCGACGCACAAAGCCACTGTGCTCGCGGGCGAGGTTGCCTCCGTGGCTGCCTTTATCGACAAGGGAATGGACCCACACACGAAGGACTCGGTAACGTCAACAAATTGCGCTGCTGGTGTGGTGCAAACGGCTAACATGCTGGGTCTTTCAGCGTTCGCGAAACCCCCTCGAGTGCGCGATCGCCGCCAAGCAACTCGCGATGGTCAAGATGCTGCTGTAAATTTTACGACGTGGGCCTCGACCCCTCCAATCTGGACTACGTACGTACCGTTGGTATCAGCTACCAGAGGTTTCACCTGGCGAAAGGAGACTGCATTTGTATTATTAATACCGGTATTAATACTGCTTCGTTGCGGCCGCCGAGGTTCTGTTGGAATACGGACTACTGCTAGACATCGATGCGATCAACACGGTGTGTGCAGTGTTACGTCTCGTGTCTACTACTGTCTGTGTATAATAGGGATGTAGTAAGCACTGACTCTGTTGTACGTGCTATGATGTCCACGCAGGCGTACCGCCAAACGGCTCTGTATCACGCCGTCGACAAGAACCATATCCAAGTCGTTCACTTGCTCTTGGACCACGGAGCAGGGACAGATATGCCAAACCAGGTACGTCGGTGCCCAATGGATCGATGAAAGTCGATGAAGCCGCTGATGATCGCATTGTACCATTCAGTTTGGTGTGACACCACTGGAAGATGCCGCCAAGCGCGGGTATCTAGCGTGTTTCTAGCTGCTGTTGGAGAGACGAGCCAACCTCACGAGCGCTGACATGGTGCGTAGAAACGCCAGCTCTGTCTGGGACACGGATCGCTCATTGTGAATCATCTGCAGCTGGGCAAGGTCATACTCGGAGCTGCGCGTCACGAAGACTCGACGCTGATGGAGCTCGTGCTCGAGCATCTAGAAGAGTCTCCCCCGTCCCCACAGGTTTGTTGATAGGCGTGTGCGCTTGATGTGGATCAATTGATTCAATCTTTGCTTGCGATCAGGTTCTCGGCTACGCACTCCACGAAGCCTCATTTGAAAATTTGTGTCTGTTGCTTCTGGACGGAGCGGCAGTCGACGCTGTGAACCCCAAGGTATGTTCAGCCGTGCAGATGAAGTGAAGGCTATAGCCTTCTGCTGGACTGACTTACTTCCGTAGAACGGGCGGACCCTCCTTCACTCCGCAGCAGACGCCGGTCCAGCTCTCTATGTGTCACTGCTCTTGAAGTACAAGGCGAATCCCGGAGCTCTTGATGGCGTAAGTGTATTGTAGCGTGGCGGCAAAACCAAACAGCACGATACGACTGGTGTGGATACTTATGCTGACACCCGTTTTGTACACGTACTAGTTTGGCGCTACCCCATTCCATTGTGCTGCTGCAAAATACCACACGAAGGTGATGAATCTGATGCTGAAGCGAAGTGCAGCAGTCGCATCGGTCAATGCGGTACGAGATCGTTGGCCCAAAAGTTACTACGATACACACTCATGCATCCATTTCAGGCTGGATGGACACCATTGCACAGCGTTGCACTAGAGGCACAAGGAGCGGTGGAATATGTGGACAAGTTGGTGGCACTCGGCGTCGACGTGAATGCCAAGAATGTGAGAGCGACGAGTATTTTGGGCATGGATTCTTGTGTACACTCACGTGATTTCAGAACAAATCCAGTACGGCTCTGCATCATGCAATCAGTTCTCGCAACGAAGATGTCGCTTGTCGACTGCTGGAGCTGGGCGCCAACCCCAACCTGGTCGATGATGTACGTGTATTTCTATTGATCCACTGCTTCCGAAACCGTCTACAGTAGTCAAACCAATCGTGTAACGCACACTCCAGGGTGGGTGGATTCCCCTCATCGGGGCTATCAGGAAAGGCATGAGCAAGACGGTGGCGATGATGCTGGAACGAGACGTCGACATCACACTGGAAGCATCGGTGAGTTCATGCCGCCAACACAGGCCTGTTATGATCGCTAGCTAACTTGCGTGTGTGTCCAATCAGCACGGATTCAACGCCTTCTCAACAGCATGCCAACTCAGCCAGGTGGCGATCATGCAGAAGCTGATGGAGCTCGGTGGCTCGAGGGTCGTTGCTGGGGCGGTACGTCTTTTCGTGGAGTCTTACCGGCTCTGTTCTGATTCTTTTATCTCCTTCTAGGCTGGCGTGCGAAGCTTGAACGAGGTTGCGAGAGAAGGGTTTATGAAAGGCCTCGACATCGTTCTCGATGCAGGCGTGGACATCAATGTCTAGGACACGGATGGGTGCATTGCCCTTCATTGTGCGACCTGGCACAACCATCTCAACTTTATTCAAGAGCTTCTGGTACGTGAAGCCGATGTGAACATCGTGTCAGCGGTATGTAGCTCCCCGTCTGAGCGTCTGAATGAATTGTCGATATCTTCGATCTCGCATAACGGCGTTGTATGGTGTAGACAGGACAAACACCGCTCCACCACATCAGCTACCTGGCTGACAAAACTGAAGACAACGAGCGCATTGCAACGTTGCTGATGGATCACGGGGTGCAAGTCGACGCACTTGACAAGGTCAGTCCCGCTTGTAACAGACCCAATGAAGTGGCACACATCCGTGATGCTGCTTGTTGCTCAGATGGGTTCGAGTGCGTTGCACCTCGCCATCAAAGACATGCGACTGAACGTGGCGGAGCTCCTGCTCAAGCGTGGAGCAGATCCGAACCGACTTAATGGGGTAAGTTGACACTGTTGTGCTTTCTAAGCTGGCCAGAAATGTCACTTCGTTTTGTATGTGGTTTGATAGGACGGGCTCACGTGCTTCAATCTTGCTTCCGAACAAAGTGAGAAACAGGAGAGCGAACAGCGAGCAAACGAGGGACAGCAAACCGAAGAGGTGTGTGCCTGCTCACGCGTGGGCCATGGGTCAGATACACTCACGTCAAGCTGCATATTTGCTACAGCTGATGTACGTACAAGCCGCAAAACTCCTACTCAAGTACGGTGCCGACATGGAGCTCCGCAACAAGGTGGGTCGGTTCGTGCGTCTCGTCATTGAACAATAAGCATGCTGACTACGGATGATAGCGAGGTCGCTCTGCGTTCGCCGAGGCTACTGCTACAACCAGCAGTGGAATGATGCATCTCCTGGTGGATAGCGGAGCCGAAACTTCTTCGAAGGGCGGCCAAACATGTCAAGCACCTGTGCATAGAGCTGAGAGTATGTCAGCGTCTCCTCGCCCGCCGCCACCAACACGCAGGACGAGGTCAGTTTTTGTTTTCCATCACGACAGCGCTCAGCAACTTGCGTTCCAGCTCACATCGCATCTCCTCGTGTACTAGGACGGCAACTCTCCATTGCTGCTATCCTTGCAGAGCAACACCCTATCGACCTCCACGATCGGTTATCTCTTGGACCGAGGTACAAACATTCACCTCGTCAACAAGGTAGGGCATTTCTTCTATGTGCTGCTCTTGCCGTGCTCCAGTTGATGTCACAACGATCACTTCCAGGATGGCGAGACCGCGCTTTCAAAGACCGTCTCCGTCAACAGCACACGCCAAATCGATGCTGTGCGAATCGCAATCGTTCGACTTCTATGTACAGTCGGCGCCAAGCTTCCGGCCACGGTCGCGTTCCCTAGTGCTGCTTCGGGCTTGCGAGCGGCGGTCTTACACTGGCAGATCTGCAAAGAGCGAGGCGATCCACTCACGGAGATTCCCGTGGAGATCATGGACGGTGGCGAGGCTAGCGTGCGGTCGTATCTCGACGAGCTCAACCTCACGACGGCTGACCAGCGTGTGCACCGCCGCAAGGTCTGCGTGGTCGGCCCAAGCACGTGGGGCAAGATCAGCCTCATCAAGTCGGTGACCACAAATGCATCTCGTCTGGTCTCTCATGGGGACCGCACGATCGGCATCGACCTCTTCCCTTACCGCTTCTCCACGGAGAGTGACGACGGCTCGATCGTCAAGCGCCACGAGGTGACCTTCTGGGACTTTGCCGGTCAGGACATCTACCACGTCGCGCACTCGCTGTTCTTCTCCGAGCGCACGCTGTTCTTGCTGTGCGTGGACATGCACGCGTTCGCGAAGATTCGTGACAAGCACGAGAAGCAAGCCGAGGCCGGCAGTGTCTCCAGTCTCGCTGTGGACAGCGCGATACGCCGATTCCTCGAGCAGAACGTCATTCAGTGGGTCCGCAAGATCCTGCTGCGGCAGCCAAACGCCGAGTTTGTGGTGGTCGGGACGAAGAAGGACTTGCTCCCTGCTGCAGACACAGTGGCTCGTGTTGTTCAAGACCTCCAAGTGCGGTTGGGCCTCTTCGCGGCGGAGATCAGCAGCAGCATCCGATTGACGGAAAAAGCCAAGCGTCGATTGGTCAAGGCGTTGAGTGTGTGTCACCCAACTTGTGTGGCGACTCCAGTGGACGTGGCGCAGGCAAAGCACACGATCGAAGACGCGGTGGTGCAGCATCCAGCGCAGAGTTTCGTGCTGCCACTGTTGTACACCCATGTCTTGGACGAGACCAAGACCATGAAACAGAAGGGCGCGCTGGCGTCAACTCCTGAAGAGCGCGTGGACATGGTGATCCAACCGACGGCGCTGCTCACGATGGCGCTGGTCAAGAAGTTTGACCGCCTCGATGTGAATATGTGCCATGAGATCCTCCACGTCCTCGACCGACTCGGTGACATTGTGTGGTACAAGAACGAGCGTGGCGTCTTCATGGACGAAGTCATCCTGGACCCGACCATCATGCTCGATATCGTGCGCGAGATCGTCAACCACAACTACCCGACGGCACAAGGAGACGATTTCGACAGCCTCCGACGCGACGGCACACTGCGCCACTCGCTGCTCATGACGTTCCCACTATGGAAGGCACTCCACGGTGTAGACGACGAAACGGTGCATATGTTCAAGTACTTACTGCAGCAGTTTGGGATCGCGTACCCTGCGGGCAACTCGGAGATGCACGCACAAGTGAACCTGATCGTCCCTGCCTACTGGGAGAGCGGTCACACGCCAGCAACGACCACGTCGAGTCCAATAGAGCCAAGAGGCTGGGTCGAGCAGGACGATGTACTACCAGGATGTGTTCGCGTCGGCTGGCTCTACAGTCCACCGGCCTTTGTGTCCAAGGTTCTGTTTGAGAGCTTCACTGTTCAGAGCTACAGCCCGGTGCTGCCGCGCACCGTGCTGGAGAACCGCGTCCAGACCCACTGTGCTGGGGAGTTTGTGGCCACAGTGGCCATGGTCGTCGGTGCTAGGTCCACGGACACGATCCGCATCGAAGTCGCAGCGGTGAATGAGCTCTTGGCGTGGCAGGAGATGCGCTTCTACGTGATGGCGATGGAGGAGCTGCTCATGCACAGCTTCTCAGCACTTCGCGGCCTCCAACGCTACATCCTCGATATGCACTCGAACGGCGCGCCGCACAGTGTGAATGACGTGGTCAAGGCACTCAAGGACGCTGCTGCGATCGGGCGAGATGAGGAGTCAGTACGCGTGAAGATGCCCTGGGCTCCGCTACGCTTCGACTGGTACATTGAGCAGGCGTGAACAGATCGATGCAAGCTCCACCAGCTTCGGATGCGCGAGGCGCTCGTTCAGATCCAGCACAAGATGGATGTGGTCCAGAAACTGATCGCGTGTGCAGACAATCGCCGACGTGTACCAGCGTTATGGACGGCTCGGCTGGACGAGAGCCAAAGCCACGTGCTCGTGCGGATGCTAAGTGATGTGTCCGGCACGTGCTTCCACCTGCCGATCGAGATCCCCGTGGCTCCGTTGAGTGACCAGCATCGCGAGTGGCTTCAGGTATGGTTGAACGCATCCAAGATTGTTTCACGCTGGCTCATACGGTCTGAATTCTTGCCAGGATGGAGTGACCGCGGTGTTGGCCACCGTTCCCAGTGAGCACTTGTCGATCGATGTCGCCAAGAACGCGGTCGCCATGGCCGTGGTGTATATGTACCTACACCGCCCAAAAGACTCGAAGTCGAACTCGTCGTTGCTGACTCTCTTTTCCTTATAGATGCTCAACACACGGGCACTGTGCACCACCAAATCGACGGGCTCATCGTCGCACAAGCCGAGTGCCATGCGTCCCTCTCGCCGGATCGTTCGATTGCGCTTTTGCGCGAGCTGCTGCTGATCCATGACCCAGCGTACGACGACCTCCAGATCAGCGACCTCGCGAACCTGCAGTGCGCTGCAAGCAGCTCCAACGGATCGTATGTGTGGGCACACGCCAACGAGATCCACGCGATGCGTGACGAGCTTCTCCCGTGCGACGCTGGCACACCGAGTGCACTTGACACCAAGGTGGCCACAGCAGCGCTGGCTCAGGCCACTCCCTCACAGCGTGTGGAGCTGTGTGTGGCCACGATTACGGGTCTCCGCGCGAAGGACTGGTTCCGAGTGTACTGTGAGGTGGAGCTCATCCACGAAACGACCCAGCGCAAGGATGCAGCACTGCGCACGAACGAGAACGAGGACTCGACTGCTGAGCCAGTGTGGACCACGGCGGTGAGCTCGATCGCGACCATCGCGTCATTGGACGAAGTAGATGACTACAAGCTCGTCGTTCGCGTGAAGCGCCCCAGCCGCATGGAGAAGATCTCGCGGTTCAGGTGAGTGGCGAAGGAGACGGAATTGGTGTGTGGACGTCGCAGACTCACAGTGCGTGGCTCGTAGATGCGAGAAGAAAGTGTTCGGGGCGGCGACGGTGTGTGTTCGCGACCACTTGCTGCCAAAGGATGCGACAACGCTGCCGATGGTGGCCCGCATCGTTGGCAACGCTGGTGCTGACGTGTGTGCCGTGCACTGTGAGCTCGCGTGTATCGCACCCGGTGCTGCGAATGCTGCCCCGTAAGGATCTCCTTTTCGATGATTCTCTCAAGTCCGTGTGGCATTCAAGAGTACATACAGTACTGTGATGACTCTCAACTGTGGACGTGTCTGATGTGGCGTTGATCTCATCGCATGTACTAATACAGTCTCCTGAGGTTTTGCCGGTCCGTCGACGCGGCGTCATGCCTTCCTTGATGGTGAATCAACTGTCGCCACGTCATTGTCGTGGCCGTAGCCAAGCAACTACAATAATACAGGGAGCTCAGAGCCAGAACAAGTCTCGCGTCTCAGTCGTGTCCAGTCTCTGCCAACAGGCTGCTTGTGTGGAAGAGTGGATCAGTCAGTCGTGTCAAGAAGACATTCCTTGGCCGGGGGATGTCCAGCACGATGAGGACAGCAGCCGTTTTTTTTGTCTTCGCCCTGGTATACAGTACATCATCCTTAGCTGTTCCATGGCACGAAACGTGGTAACAGAGGGGTTAAAATAGAGCAACACTGTCAGTCATCACTCGGCAAAGGAGGAAGGAGCATGAGTGGCAAACACGACTTGCCCTGATCGAGGGCCGCGCCGCTCTCGCTTGACGGCCGCGACACAGGGGCCATACTCCACACGACCTGCGCGACACTGTCAAATGCACCGAACCGAGCGAGCAGCCTCGGTGTCTAAGTAGACTGCATGGTGCTATACTATTATAGTACTTTGTATGTAAGAGATACCGTCATCGACGACCCCATCGCGATCCGGGTGAGCTCGTGAGACCCTGCAGTCGTCGCGAACACGGAGCATTGCTGCGGACAGTGGCCCATCGATTCGTAGAAGTGTATACATACCAGTACGCTACGACACGGCGCGATGAAACATTTGGTTTCTCCGATGACCTGGTGCGAGCTCCAGGTGGATTTCGTAGGCCAGTCATGCATGGGGTGATCGTGTCCCCACTTGATCGTGAAGGAACCACATGGAAACGACCAGTGTACAACACTGTATCCCTATCAGGCAGCGATGAGTAATCTGTTGACCCTGGTGGATGGCTGTCTGCAAACCGTTTGCCAGCACGGACACCGTGTCGGCTTCTACTGTGTTACAGCACAGCTTGTGTCTCTTCCTTCACCACTACGTAGAGCCGGCGCACGCGGTCACAATTTGGAAAAGCGATCCCTTTCAAAGCCGTTTCGATGGGTATATTTAAAGTAGCAATGAGAGCCATCTACGATCCGATTCCCTTCCTACAATGATATCATTGAAGCCACCACCGACCCGTGATCCCCTTGAAATCCAGAAGCCACTTTGACGAGCCCGGGAGCCAGCATCCACGTGATGGCTTCGACGATTGTGAGCTTATTCGAACGAAAGCGACGGTCGACTGTGGCTCTCTCTCTTCCTCGTGTGTATGGCTCTCCAGCAGCTGAGACACAGGAAGACGAAGATCCGACTCGTCATATCGACAGCGTCAGGCCGTCGTCCACGGGCAGCCCATTCCGAAACCTTCCCAACATGAGCGAGACTTCACCGCGAAAGACAGCGGCGCGGCGCACTGCTCAGCCGATGGATGCGCTCAGCGGGCCGCTGATTCACGCGATGGTTCCTCCCTCGTCACCGGCGACGGCCGCGCCAAAGGTCCCCATGAAGAATGTGTCACGCGAGCGCATGCGCGCCGAGCTCACGTACCTCCGCAAGGAAGTGGTGATGCTCGAGAAGGAGCTACAGATGCTAAAGTATCATCACCAGCACGGAGAAAGAGTCCGTCGTCGACAACACCCAACCTTGAGCAACCTCGAGCTACGGGAGCGTGCTGTCAAGCAAGAGAAAGAACGGCTCGCGGAGGCCGAGCGAGAGAACCGCAACCTACGCGCGGCATTGTCTCGCCAGGTCAAAGTGGGCAAGAGCCTACTGGCTGTGATTGTGAACCCAAGCCACCTCGCGTCCGAGTTTTCCACGGTGGTGGCGACAGACAACCAAGTGTCTCGCACAGGCAACCGTGCGGCCTCGCCATCGCCCACCAATACCGCTACCCAAGGAACACACGACCAACAATTCGAGTGGCTCGCAGACGCGGTAGAACGGGCATACATGAACAGCGATGCCATACTAACGCGCATCGATAAGAGTGGCGCTCAGCGTGACGTACTGATGACCACCTCCTCGGTGGTTTTCTCAAGGCAACGACAAGATGTCAACAACGCGTGTGAGACCGTCTTCGAGTTCCGCGATGGCTCACGCATCATGGGCGACATTGCTCGATGTTGTGAGGTTATGTGGAGGGCCACGTGCGCCACGCCGCGCAGCCACTACGTGAAGGTGGATACGTTTCCGTCGTCGACGGACTCGAAGAATCTGCGCATCGAGCTGGTGCAGGTGTACGAAGGCAAGCGATTCCATTTGACGCGCTCGGTGGTCGCGAAGCGGTTCGCAGAGGCGGACAGCATGGCCGTGGTGTGGGTGGCCACGACGTCGACCATGGACCACACCGCTAGCGATCTGTACGTGGTGGAGACGGGCTGGACAAGGTTGTCCCAGGATTCGACTACGGCAAATACCGAGGGTGCTGTCCGCGAGACGTGTGTACAGTGCATGACGCGGCGTCGGGGCGATGGGAATGTCTCAGATCCGGCCACCAGTCCAAGAGCAAGAGCGCTCACGAACGTCGTGTTTCATGAGGTTGGTGCAGACGTCGCGGCCACCTGCGAGTACATGGAGACGCTGTTAATCGACGAGTGCATGGCAGACATGGCGCGCGCGACCGAACGCCTGTCCATGTGAGCATACGGTCGAGATATTGGCGGTTGGAATGGTGGGGTGTGAGTGTGGCGTTGCTCGTTCACGTGGTTGTTAGTTTACGTGTGAAGACTTTTTAATAAAGCATTGTGATCGTCGCAGTATAGAAGAGTATAGTACCGCCCCCCACACGGTCGACCGAATACGGTGATTAGACGGCAAATACACTGGATGTGGTGGATACCAATTGATCATACGTGTGGCTCGGTGCTCGCCAGAGTCAACCACATGCAGATCACCATGTTTTCGTACTCTACGGTATGCGTTCGCTGCTAGCCCTACGTTCCGACATCGGCAACCGGACTGTTGTGTGCCGGCTGGCATCGGTTCCCCACAACGGTCAGTACTCGCGGTGCCATGCGGCTGGAGCTCACGGTGCATGCCTGGCGTCGAGTTGGAAAAGGTGGATGTCTCGTGCTGCTGACCTCCTGCTGGACTGGACGGTAGGTACAGTCGGGTGGGAGGTCAGCAACCCGAGACATCAATCGTACAGTGTACAGTAATATTTTGACTGGTGTAAAGTGAGCGCCTCCCTGCCCTTTCCGTGGCCACCAGCTGCGTCTCTTGGTCATGCCGACTGCTATTACTGTATATCCGTACAGTACATGATACACTGCTTCGGGACGGGTTGTGCCGGCTCTTGGTTTGTACCGTATAAAAACACTGCTGACGACACCATGTACTGTTCCAAATAATACTTAATTAGGATATCTATGAGTGGGAGAAGAAC
>JAADXF010000141.1:0-38631 GCA_023337575.1 Pythium chondricola
CGATCAGGTATGCACCCGGCCAATTTCGAAATGCTCATGTTTCTCAAAGCGAACAGGGACATGTGGAACGCGTCCACTCTCCTCGGAATGGCCAGTGCGTAATGGAAGCATATTGCTGAAATAGTGACACTAGTTATTATTACAACACGCTGTATTTCCATATTGATTATTCGCCTCAGCTGCAATACGTAACAAGGTTATTGTATTCTCGGACCCCTGGTCGAGACTGCCTGGATGTCCGGACGAGGCAGTTTGCGTTCGCGTTGGACGCTGCTGTTCTGCACAACATCAGTCGATCGGAGCCTGCGTCTGCTATCTCCACGTCTTCAAAACCCCAATGGGAGCGACCGCATCGCCTGGCCAGTGGATCTTCATGTCACCACATGATAGCGAGATGGCCTTCTACATGCGTGACTCTAAGGTGTCTAGCGACACAGGTGGTATTCGTTCTACTTCGTCGAACGCCCTCTTGTCGTACGCTTCGCGCAGTTGAATATGCAAACTCATACAGCGATCGACCAGGACACCGCAGATGAATGCGCTAGTCCTTGCCGAATGGACTCTCCCAAACCGTTCGGGTAGCGGACACAGCGCACGCCAGCTTCGGTACTCTAGGATCTCGACTGACCACTGCAGCCCAGAATCTCCCACACCAGTCTCCAGTGGTGACGATGGAGATACAGTATGGACGTCCAACGATTTGGCGATGTCGAGTTGCAGTGTTACGTTTGTGGTCGGCACGAGCGAGATGACTCGAGTCCGTTCCATCGCCTTCACCGCCGGAAGTGAAGTGCTTCACACCATCGACAAGGCTCTGCCTGCAGGATCAAGAGGAGCTATTAATACCTGGTACTGAAAAGACTCCAGTTTCATGCGTCGAGCGTGCATGTGGCTGGACGTGCGCATGGATAGACGTAGCATGTTGTTGATTATAATACCATGCACGTCGTGTACCTGTACCAGTCACGCGTCGATCTAACATGTCAATCAACCCTTCTGGTGCTCGCAACGATAGATTCGAATCCTGTACTGTAGAAGGTGTAAGCTCAGCTGGAGCGTCCGAGGCCAGCCGAGTCAAGGTCAAGTAGTGTAGGTACAATGGTACACTAATGGCGTCAAGCTTCGCTGAGGGCATATGCCGACCCATGGTCTGATGCGAAGCCGACCTACTCAAGCTTCGACAAGCACCGAGACGGGTCTCGACACTGGCCGAACCCATTTCGAGCAACCTCTGCTCGGTTTCTACGGTAGTGTACTACGTAGTACATACAAGCATACAAGTCAATGCAGAGATCGCGACAAACGTAAGGTAATGTTAGCAGAAATGTACATGCCGCTGTTTCCCGCGAGCGATCTTGGTCTGTGCTCAAGAACGTACTGTACCAATAGTGGCCAAAAAGGCACGATATTTTACTAAAATATCATGCCTTTTTGGCACGGTGAAATTTTCACCACGTGATAATGCAACAAAGTGGGCCACAATATGACAACAACGCAATTTTGAGCCAGTCACTGCCACGTCAACCGTTACATTGTGGACGTATTGACCCGGTTTTATCCTTTGGTTAGTATCGTATCTTTCACGAAGTGCAACTCAACACAGCTCATCAAAGCTGCACTTGCTCGGCTGTGTTGATGGATGATGAGATGCGCCGCACAGTGTACCGTACTAGACGCGGATTCGCGTGCTCAACAAACCCTCGACGCCGACACGTCACGAAAGAGCTGGCAGCTTCGAGGATTGCTGGTCTACAATGTGGCATCCACTCCCAATCCCCGATTTCAAGCGAACAGGACCACCATCCATCCTGCAGCGTAGCGCGGATATTGTTGTTTGGCTTCAAGTTTTCTGCCATTCTCGAGTTTCCACTCGAAGAGATCGCTGTCCGCTGGCTAAGCCACGCATCGTCCAACATGTACTACCAACCAAGGTACGTCCAACACTGGCGCGCCGCTTCCCGTCGAAAACACTTGTACATGCATGCCATAACGACCGGTCTGCTCATCGGTTGAACAGGATTCGGAATGAGAAGCCATTTCCACTGCCTGATGGCTACTTTCCTCCCCTCCAGCTAAGCCACGAGCGTCTTGCTGCACTCCGTGCTGAAGCAGCCAAGGTCCTAGAGCAAGCACTGGATCATTGTGCCGTCTACCAGCAAGACAGAGGTGAGTACCTCGCGACTGATCCAAAATGGCGACTTCACGCGGAGCACGACGGCCTCGTCGAGTACAAGCGGCCCCACAAGGTGCAGCCGACGGCCAGTGTGTCGCACCTATTTGGCAGTGTCGATGGCAACTACCGTGACATCGTCCGATTCTTCCGAAGCGAGACCCGCCAAGAGTACATGAACGTCCAGAAGAAGCTCTTCAACTTCACAATCGACGCGAACGTCTTGCACAACGTCGTTCAAGTGGGCAAGGCATCGCCCGTGGCTTATGAGGGCGTCAAGTGGGTCGCGTACGAACCGTTTTCACTGCGTTTCCGCATGGACTCGTGCCACTTCGAGTCCACTGGCACTGTTATCGACCCGCACAGTGGCCGTCCGTTTGCGTACCGCATCTTGCTCCCAGCCGTGTTTCGTGAGGTCCCAGACTTCTTCAAGACCAAGCGCACCGTCCGCATCTACGCCCGCAGCGTCATGCTTGTCTTCCCGTCCGAGCGTGGCAATCACCTCTCCGAGATCTTCATGACGATGGAGAACGACTTCAAGTGCAACAGCGTGCCACGCAGCTTCTACAAGCGGTACATGATGCAGCTGCACCGTATCAGCTCGTTCATGGACCAGATGCGCATCGCTTCCAGCCGATCAACGATGGGACCGGTCGACTGGATCCCGGACAACCTGCGAACCGACTGCGCCATTTGCTCACGCCACTTCTCCTTGATTCGTTGTAAGCACAACTGTTTCGCCTGTGGCGAAGCTGTGTGCCGCAAGTGTCTGGTCAGGAACAATGACGTGCTGGACATCTCGAGTCGTCGTGATTCGTCCAGCTCCAAGCACTGTACTTCATGTATGAAGCTGATGCGTGAGGACTATGCACATGCTCTGACTACTCCGATGGGCGCCAGCGCTTCTCCTCGCCAGTGGAACTCCAAGTCGCCGTACGAAGGCGATGGCGGCCACCACGTGCGATATTCAGAAGCACCCACCGAGGCTGCCACCGACTTCTCCGCCTCCTACAACAGTGTCTCCTCTAGCAACCGCGGCGACTGGCGCAGCAGCGCTCGCAAGTTAGCTCACGAGTGGACCGCATCGCCAGTGACGGGCTCGCGGCTCCGCTCGAGTGAAAAGTTGTGGCGCAAGTCCCACAGCCACTACGACATGGAGATATCCCGGTACTCGGAGATCTCGACCGACCGTAGCAGCGCAGTGTCGTCCGCGCCAGTGTCCAGCGACGATGATGACGAAGTGGACGTGATCTTAGAAGAGACGCCTAATGAGCTCATGATGTCGAGTCGCAGCGTCGCGTTTGTGGTGGATACCAGTGAGATGACGCCTGTGCGTCGCCCATCGTCACCGACGAATGTGAACGTGTTCGAGCGCATCGATCAGTCTCTCCAGGAAGAGCTGCTCAAGCAGATCCAGTTGCATGCTAGCCGAGTGCGCGCGTAGTTGACGCTGTAGCCGCTCATCTTTCGCATGATTGCATGAACCAGTTCCATTTTTCTGCTTCAACATCGAGTCTATTTGTGTCGCATGAGGTACAATTTCAGAAGCACCATCCACTTCTGGATTGGTCGAAATAAATTATTTCGATATTTATAGCCAATCGTTGAGGAGAACGCCGGTTTCTTAGGCCGTGCCTGTCGCCAGTTGCAGGAATTCAGCAACGAGATACCGTCGCAGCCCCGTGACCACCATCTTCACGCGCTCACCGCCGCTCTCTCTCGCGTATCAGGCGGCTATCGCGTAGCACACTACATTCGCCGTCGATTCTCCCTCCTCTCTATCCATTTCCTGTCGTTTCCTCGCCGCTAAAAGTCCTCAAAATGGATGACACCGACGACGCATCCTCCTCCTCCCAGTTCCGCGTGACTACGTCGGTCCCCCAGGTTGTGATCATGGAGGGGGCCCTCAAGAAGCGCGGCGCGAACATTGCGGTGATGCGGGACCGCTACTGCGTCGCGACGTGGGAAACCGTGACCGCGACGGAAGAGAGTGGCGAGCAGACGGCACGGAAGGCGATCGTCCTGCGCACGTACAAGACCAACGCCCAGTACGCCAAGCAGCCAGAGAAGCCTATTGGTATGCACACACTCAAGTGCATGAGCGAGTGGAATGGCAAGGGCACATTCCATACGTATCCGCACGCATTTCTCATGGAAACGACCGAGCAAAAGCTCTTCCATTGTGTGGCGCCGACGGCAGACGAGAAAACCAAGTGGACGGAGCTCATGGAGACCGTGCTGACGCCACGCACCGTGCTTGAAGAACCAGTGACGCGTCCTACCATGCAGGCGAATGGCAGTGTGAAGCACGTGGACCGAGCGAACGGTGGCCAGTCGACCAGAAACCCGGGGGTACTATTCCTGAGCGATGACGATGAAGAGGACGAGAATGAAGGCGACGATCGAGGCCGCAAGTGGGATCCGGACGCGATCCACGACGCGGAGAACGAGCTGTTCAGTGGGGACGACTACGAGCACAGTGAGGGTCACGACGCCTCATCGGTTGTGTCGCCACTGGTGCTGTCTCCACCGGATGACAAGCTGCTCTTCCGTGCTGGAAGTTCTGATAGTCTGACCGAGTCACTCGATGTGCGGGACGGTCGAGCGGATGATGACGAGCCGGAAGACTGGGGCATTTACGGTGACGAGAGTGGCGCTGGCCCGTCGCGATACGACGTTGTGGATGGCCCCGTCGTACTGTTCGACAAGGATCTGCTCAAGGGCGGCCCGGCCAACGCTGCTGCGCCGTTAGCAAGCGATGACTTCCTCTTTGACCGCGAAGGACCGACGTTTGGCGCTGTTGTCGTCACCAACTCGTCCGCGCTGAATGCCGACGATGATTTCGTGGATCCGCGTGTACAAGAACGACGTGAACGGCGGCACAAAGAGAAGCAACTGGAGCGTGTGACAAAGAAACTCGAGTCGAACCGTGACCTGTATGCAGAGATGGCGGCCGCGCGACTCGCGAGCATGCGTAAGGATGCCAAGACCAAGCCACGCCCATCAATCAGTCGAAGGCCGCGGGTTGACAGCGACGACAGCGATGATGTGTGGAGCAGTGACGAAGATGAGCGGGTGGACCGAAGCCGAGCGACTTCGGTGGGCACAAACTCTTCGTCCACGCGTCGTTTGTCATCCTCTGTGAGTGGAGGAGGAGGAGGACAAGGATCAGATGCACGAGCTTCATCCACGAGTTTAGTAGCCTCAGGGAGTGGCGGATCGATCAAGATGGAACTCACGGAGCTGGAGGTTGCTATGGATGAAGAGGAAGCACGACGACGACGACGAGCGGAGCGACGGAAGGCGCGAGAGCAACTGCAGCGAGCGGCTGAGGCAACCGAAGTGACTGACGAAGCTCCACCGACCGATGGATTCGTGGTGTCATTTGATGACGATCTGCTATTCGGGGAGGCGAGTGTGCCTATCAGTAGTAGCCCACCCATCGAGGAGGATGAGGTGGGCGAAGAGGGCGATGGAGAGACGGAAGAAGAGCAAGCGAGACGGCGGGAGAAGGAGAAGCGAGAAAGACACAAGCGAGAAGCTGAACGTTTGGCGGAAGAACAAGCCATCGTGCCAGTGCAAGTTGTGGAACCACGCCAGCAACCACGTCACAGACAGGAAGATGATGAAGAAGAGCAATCACGTCTCGAAAAGCAGCGACGAAAGGAAGAGCGACGCGCCCGGCATGAGAAAGAGAGGCGCGAGGCGGAAGAGATGGCATCCGCTGAGGAACGAGTTCGTCAACGACGAGAAACGATGCAGCGCATCGAGGAAGAACGAGTGAAGGAGGAACGACGCGAACGTCGAGAGCGAAAGAAGTTGAAGGAAAAGCGTGAGCTGGACAAGAAGGCTCGCCAGCTCAAGAAAAAAGAAGCCGAACTCCAAGCCGAGGTCGAAAAGAAAAAGCAGCAAGCGGAAGAAGCGGCGCTGCAGAAACTCGAGGAAGAGAAGCGAGAGTCGCGCAAAAAGAAGCGGCGAGACAAGTACACGTCGCCAGCTGATCGCATTCAACGTAGAGAGGCCGAGGCTGAAGCCCTGGCCAGCGAGATGTCCAATGCGCTGGTGCTCGTGGAGACACCCGCGCAGACACAACCGCCATCTACGGAAGCTATTGTCCCGACTGCTGTTGAAGTGGCGACCGAGGCTACGCAGACGCCACCAGCACCTACTGAGGCTGCTCCTAGTCCAGTGGTTGTGGCTCAGCCATCACAGCCGCCGCTATCGGCACCGGTGGTGGACCCAACACCAGCCACACCAGTGGTCGCTCCTCCCCCGATGTCGGCTCCAGCAGCTCCAGTTCAACCAGTGATTGCGTCCGAAGCCGCGGTGCCTCAGCCACCGCTCAGCGCCCCAGCACAGCACCCCATGCTGCCACCCGTTTCAGGGTACTACCCAGGGTATCCAACGTACCCTCAGCCTCCTCCAGGGTATCCTATGCCACCTCCAGCCTATCCGTACTCAGCCACGTATCCAGCGATGCCGTATCCCCCGCCAGCATACCCTCCCATGCCCTACGCTGCCTCTGCGTTCTATCCAACAATGGGTTACCCTACTGCTCCAATGCCAGGGTACGTTATGTCCCCACCGATATCAACTCAAGGTCCGTCGACGGCGGATAACGCTCAGGACGAAGATGTCTTTATTGGCCCCTCGCTACCTAGCCCAAAAGCCTCCAGCTCGCCACCTCCACCACCACCATCAACGGCTCCATCCTCCTCTTCCGTCTCGATTCCGGCCTCCGCCTTGCCAGATCTGCCCGATGTCTCGGCCTTTTAGAAATCCTTCCACACACAGAGTTACGCATGTGTACACTAAGTTATTGAGCGAGGACGACAGACTCATAATAACCCCATCGCTAAGTATGGACCACACCACACTGTCGCGGTCGTCCTCTCGCTCTCAGTTCGTGACTCTGAAGCCATCTCGAAGCCAAAGTCATGGTGCTCAAGCTCTGCGGCGGACTGTGGCCCAGCGGCCGCGCGGACGACGACGTGGACGCGCGCCAGCGTCGCATGGAGGAGCTCCTCAACGACAGTCGCCTGCCCTCATCGCCACGACGCAAGTTCGCGAAGGAAGTGTCTGTCAAGTTCACATCCAATCGTCCTATGGGCCTCTCATTCATGGAGGCCACACCTGCGGACGCGGCGTACAAGTGTGTGGTTCAAAGTGTGGACGGTGGCCAAGTGGCCGACCACAATGCCAGGAACAAGGCGCGCGGTGACTACTCGCAAGTCATCCTTCAAGGTATGAGCGTGCGGTGTGTGGACGGTGAGGACGTGCGTGGGGTCTCCTTTGTGGACGTCGTCCACATGATCCACAGAATGGACGGTGGCTCGGTTACGTTTGCGGACACTGCGTCCGCTTCCGCGAGCCCCAAACCGAAGTTGCGCACGGTTGGCAACATCGTCGTCGCGTCTCAACGCGTCAAGAAACAGGTACCTACGAAAGCCAGCCCATCGTCCACCGCACCGCTCAGCCCAAGCTCCCGTCGATCAGCGGCCAATGCCAACAGCAGCCCGAAGATTAGCAAGTGGTCCAGCGTCCTCACCGCTGTGACTGAGAGCCAGGCTCGTGGCCAGCAAGCAGATGCACTGGCCAGCGATCTGTCTCACAAGAGCAGCCACCTTGAAGCACAGGTACTCATGCTCAAGGCTCGCGTGGCCACACTTGAGCGAGAAAGGGACCAGGCAAGCCAGTCGTCACTGAGTGAGACGGAATCCTTGTTGCAAACGATCAAGACGGAGAGGGAAACAGCTGAGGCGAAGCTGCTACCACTCGCGGAGGCGACTGCCAAGTGTGGAGCGCTGCAGCAAGAGAACGCTGCTCTGAGAGAGGACGTCGCCACACGCGAGGCAGCGATGGACTCGCTGCAGCACGCTGTAGACGTGGCCACACTCCAGATCAGCGAGCTGCGGGCCGAGCATGATGACGTACAGCACCACGCGGAGGAGCTCCACAGCAGACTGGTGTCAACACAGCTTCGCAACCACGAGATGGACGAAGAGCTCAAGAGTCTTCAGCAACAGCGGCAGGCTGAGGCGATCGCTGTGAGGGCAATCGAGGCCTCGATTGCAACAGGCCGAGAGCGGCGAGCGTCATCCGCATCCGCATCCACAGTTGTTGTGGACGACGTCAATGCCTCGGCTGTCGTGGTCTTGCTCCAGCGCATCGTCCGTGAAAGAATGCAGCTACACGCGAAGCAAGACGAGTTGCAAATTGAGCTCTCGTGCCACGAGGCGACTGTCCACACCCAAAGTGAAAGGCTCCTTGAGTTAGAAGACAAGCTGGGAGCCGTGCAACAGATCAATGCGTCGCTCAAGGAGCAGCTCCTCGTCCACACCAGCCAGCCACTGGCGTCCACAGTGCAAAGCCCACGTGTGGACGTGGCCAACTCGTCCGTCCTCCAGCAGTTGGAGGCAGAGCGCAAGACTCGCCAGCAGCTGGAGCAAGCGCTGCAGGCGCTGGAAGACAAGGCCCGTGGCAAACTGCAAGTCCACGAGAAGGAGCAGCTCTTCCTCGCACAGTTCAAGGAGCAGTTGGCCAAGGGCATCACCGTGACCAAGTACGGGTCCCGGGGCAATCCACACCCGCGCGTGCTGTACACCGATCCACAATGTCGCTGGCTCTCGTGGCACAGTGTGGACGTGGCCAACAACGCGGCAGCGAGTTCACCGCGAGCTGATGCAAAGGTGGAGACCATGGACCTCGTGGAGGTGCTCCATGGCGCCACCACTGAGACCTTCCAGCTCAAGAAGCCTGACGTCCCCGCTCGCTGTCTCTCGCTCGTGGCGTGTCACCCGTGCCGCACGTTGGACGTTGAGGTTGAGAATCGGGACCGTGCGTTGTTTTTACTGCGAGGCTTTCGGCTTTTGCTGGAGGAAGCCACGGAGAAGCGCCGGCAGCTCGAAACATTCTAATTAAATGCAATGCATGTGGCCACCAATTGGATGAATGTACTACGATAGGTTAGCAAGACCTTGCTCCAAGCCCTTGAGGACCTGGTCGTACGAGGGGAAGAGACGCACGTCGCCATGGTACACCACGCTTGGCTTGTTGGTCTGCATGGCTGTGCGCATCACGCGCTGGATATCCTCGGCAGTGACCTCGTCGATCTTGGCGCACACTGACTCGGGGGATTCACGATGGCCGTAGGTGAGTAGCTGGCGACCAATGTCTTCGTACAGGATCATGCGCGACTCGAGGTTCATCAGCACACTCGACTTGAGCTGGTTCTTGGCCCGCTGCAGTTCCGTAGGGTCCACGGGGAAGTTGGCGACATGGAGAAGCTGGTTCAGCAGCAGCGCCACGAGGTTGCTGGTGTGGGACGGCACGCCCGCACCGTAGATCCCCAGCAGTCCGACGTCCGCGTGGATCGAAGAGAACGCGAACGCTGACTCGACCCAGTAGAAGCGGTTGAGCACGCTCGTGTACAGTCGCGAGTACATCCCCTTGCCCGGTCCGCCCGCGGAGAAGCTGTCGCCACCACCGAGCAGTGTGTGGAGCACACACACGGGCACGAGGTCGGCATCATGCCAGCCGCCAGTGGGGAACGCCAGCGACACGTACGAGAACGGCGTGTCTGGTTTGTCGATCGTGTGCAGGCCGCCATGGTAGGCCACTGGCTCTGGCGCGCGCGGGCCAGCGCCACCCGACGTGACCGACGTGAACAGGCGCGCGGCCATCTGGACCAGCGTGTCGTGGTCAATGCCCGAGCCCGCGAGCACCATTTTCTCCGCGACAAAGTGTTTATCACGGAAGCTCTGCACGGCCTCGAGCGTGATGTCTTCGATGCGGTCCAGTGGGCACTGCAGCGGGCGTCCAAGCGCCTGCGCGTCGCCGTACGCCGCCAGGTGCACGTACTCTTGGAGCAGCGCCTGTGGGTTCTCCATCAGGTCTTCGGTCTGGATCTGCATGATGGTCTTGATGGCGTCGATATCCTCCGGTAGAATCTCCACGTTGAGCACGGCGTCGGCGAGCAACTCGACCGCCGTCTCCACGTTGTCCCGCAGGACATCCACCGTGTAAATGATCTGCTCGCGGCCGACAGCCGACGTCGTGAGCGCGCCGATGCTCTCCATCTCCCGCACGAGCTCCGCATGCGACCGTGTCTTGCTGCCCTTAAAGCCGAGGTGCTCCAGCAGGTGCGTGACGCCCACTTCGTTCGCGTCCTCGCAGCGGCTGCCGGCGTCGATGAAGATGCCGACCGTCGCGGCCTGTCCGTAGGTCTCCTGCGAGATGACACGGAGACCTGACGGCAGTGTAGTGATCTGGGTCTGTGGCGCTTGCAGCTGGCTCGCGGTCTTAAGCTTGGGCAGGTCCGGGAGCTCCTCCAGCAGCGAGTACTGCTTCTTGGCCGTTTCCACGCCATCCGGGCGCAGAATGAGCTTGGGGTCCGGGCGCGCCTCGGTAGCGTCCGCTGCGTGGTTCTCATGATTGCCACTGTGTGGCGCAGCGATGGAGAAGGCGCGTGTGGCCGTGGTGCCCACGCGGGGCACCGCGCGACGCAGCGGGGCGGCGCGCAGGAGGAGCGACGTCGGCAGCTTCATTGAGTTTCTTTCGAAGTGTGAGGTGGTTGATGGTTGGACAGATCGAAGGGTAGTACCGATGATTGGGTACATTGGTGGTACTATGTACCATGGATGCGGAACATGTACCCACTATCAAACATCCACGAGCACAACACGAAAAGCAATGGCGGGCGGGTACGGCGGCAAGCGCAAGGCCAAGCACTGGGCCGTGCGTCGCGAGCAGAAGAAGGCACGCGCCGCAGCCACCGGTGACGACACGGAGGTGACAGAGACCCAGCAACAGCATGTGGACCGCCGCGCCGGTTTCTCCGAGGACATCCACCCGGGTTCCTACGCCGCCCAGCGCAAGAAACTCAAAGACGCCGCCGCGATGCAGCAGCACGACGCGATCGAGGCCGCAGCTCCTACGCCAGCATTGATCCAGGCGCCCAAGCGCCGCTACGGGCTCTGGGTCGCCTTTTGTGGCAAGAAGTACTCGGGCATGCAGATGAATGAAGGCGTGGCGACCATCGAAGCCGAGCTGGAGCGCGCGCTGTTCGAGGCCGGCGCCATCGCCGAGGCCAACTACGGGTTCCTCCAGAAAATCGGGTGGAGTCGAGCGGGCCGCACGGACAAGGGCGTCCACGCTGCGGGCCAAATGGTCACGGCCAAGCTGCAGGTGGGCGAGGACATCCCCGCCTTCCTGGACAAGGTCAACGCGCTGCTGCCCGAGGACATTCGTGTGCTGGATATGGTCACGACCACCAAGAACTTCAACGCCAAAGTATCGTGTGATAAACGCACGTACGAATATTTGGCGCCGACGTTCATGTTTGCACCACGCGAAGTGGTGGCCGGCGTGCGGATGGGTGTGGACGGTGTGGACGGTGTGGACGCACTACCACGCGAGTGGTCCATGGAGCTGCTGGACCGTGATGATGAAAATGAGGATGGCACTGGACCGACGGTGGTGGTGGAGGCATCGACGCTGGAGAAGCAGCGTGCCTACCGCATGAGTGACGAGACCTACACGCGGCTACGACGTGTCCTGAAGGAGTACGAAGGCACGAGCAACTTCCACAACTTCACGTCCAAGCTGGAGCCGAGCAGCCCCAAGTGTCTGCGGTACATCATGTCGTTTAGTGCCGACAAACCGTTTGTGGAGAACGACATGGAGTGGATCCGCCTACGTGTGACGGGCCAGAGTTTCCTGCTGCACCACATCCGAAAGATGATCGGCATGGCGGTCGAGGTCGTCGCGGGGATCACGCCGATCGAGACGATCAAGAAAGCCACCGAGCTGGACAAGATGGACCTGCCCAAGGCGCCGAGCGTGGGGCTGTACCTGGCGCAGGCCCACTTTGATATCTACAACAGCAAGCTTCAGGACTCGGTGCAGGTGACGCATCCACCGCTGGACTTTACAGCCGATGAACCGGTGCTGGCGCGGGTGGAGCAGTTCAAGAAGAACCACATCTTCAAGCACATCATCGGCCACGAGCAGCGCACGCGCACGTACGCCAAGTGGGTCAAGCTGCTCGGGTCGCTGCCGTTCGACTACGTGCCAACGCCCTATGCGCAGTGGAAGCAGGAGAAGGAGGAGCTGTCCAAGATACAGAACCGCCGCAAGCGCGTCGAGGCGGAGAAGGCCATGAAGCAGCGCCAGGTCGCAGCGGTGGAGGAGGAGCGGACCGCAGAGAAGGACGTGGAGGAGGAGAAGGAGGAGGAGACGATGGTCGAGTAGAATACGTCTATGCGTTGCTCGCATTGATGCGCCATCAGTCCGTCCGACAACCGTGTGACGACAACAAGAATAGACAGCCAGAGAGGGAGAGAGCGTCCCAGCGACCGAGTTGCCACGCTGCACTGTGTAAATATATCTTGCCCCGCCACTTCCATATTCGGTGCTTCCCTCCGCACCACAGTATTCTTGTGAGACCAACGTTATCGTCCTGCATGCAGGCATCGCCCGTCGGCCCAGACCTCATCTCTCGCTGCGTCGTCAACTGATCGCTGTAGGACCACACGAGTCACGACAATGGCGGAGCCGCTGTCCGAGACGGCGCTCAAGCTGTCACAGGTCATCGAGCGCGAGGCCCAGCGGCGGTCCGCCCTGCGCAGTGGTACCATCTTCCGCGTCGAGCAAAACTTTCCCATGTTTCGTCGCGTCAGCTCGCGGCTGCGGTCTTCCCTTACTTCTCGCTCCAGCTCACACAGTCGCCGGTCCGTGTCCACCGTCGCACCTACGCCAGAGTCCGTTCCACTACACCGAGGAGCGAGTGGAGGAGGTGGTGGGGGAGGAGGAGGGTTGGATACAATCGACTCGATCAACAGCGGACCACTCAAACCTATTGCGAGCACATCAACGTCACCACGGGCGTCGGTACGCAGGTCCAAGTCGAACTCGTTCTCGAGCAACACAGACGGTGCGCTCGTGAACGAGGACGGTCTCCCCTTCTCGCTACGGCAGCGAGTCTGGGTTTTCT
Organism: Pythium chondricola; assembly: GCA_023337575.1. NCBI lineage: Eukaryota > Oomycota > Peronosporomycetes > Pythiales > Pythiaceae > Pythium > Pythium chondricola. The sequence goes on from JAADXF010000141.1 coordinate 13,164, forward strand.
TCGACGACCCACAGTCGAGCCCAGGCGCGTACTACTTCAGCATCAGTCTCTTCTTCTTCATCGTGCTTTCGACCATCGTGTTCATCGCACAGACCGAGCGGTCACTGGAGCCGTACATGTATACACTTAACGTGCTCGAGGCCGTGTGTGCCGGTGTCTTTAGCATCGAGTTCTCACTACGCGCTGCCTCAGCTCCGAGCAAGACGGCCTTCTTCCGCAGTGCGTCCTAGGCTGGTGGAGATGGGTGTGATAGATACCGTGTACTGACCTGTGTTCATGTCCATACAGACGTGGGCAACTTTGTGGACGTGGCCGCCATCCTGCCATTCTACTTGGAGACGTTTCTCGCCGTCGAAAACGCCGGCAGCTTCGGTGCGATCCGCATCGTGCGCCTTACACGTGTCGCGCGCGTACTCAAGATGTCGCGGTACTCGTCGGCGATCCAGGTCTTTGTCACGGCCATCGCCATCTCGATGAAGGCGCTGTCCATGCTGCTCTTCCTCATGGGGATCGCGGTCGTCGTGTTCTCAAGCGCTATCTACTTTGCGGAATTCACAACGGATGGCTGCCGTCGCGGCGGCTGGATCGGTGCATGCGACCTGGTACAAACCAACGGCTCCGAGATCGTGTACGTCTATGTAGGCAGCTTGGGCGGCGCGGCCGCAGCAGGCGCAGCGCCGTCCACGACTACGCCGCTGTCCACGCAATGCGTATGTATAGACCCAAACCCATACAGCAGCATCGCAACGTCGTTCTGGTGGTCGATCGTGACCATGTCGACGGTCGGGTATGGCGACATGACGCCCGTGACGCCCGGCGGCCGCATGGTCGGCATGGCCACGATTCTCACGGGCATGCTGGTGCTGGCGCTGCCTATCACCGTGATCGGTACCAACTTCCAGAAAGTCATGAAGTCAGTCATGCAGCAGACCATGAAGAGCAACGTTGAGTACCTCAAGGGCAAGAAGCGTATCTGCAGGGAGGAGATCCAGGCGATTCTCCAGCGCTTCCACGCCGTGAGTGAGGACATCCACCTGAACATTGACGACATTATCCAGGTCTACGACACGGACAACAGCGGCACACTGGAAGACGACGAGCTCGCGCGGTTTAGGCGTGACCTGGAAATGCTTCAGAACCGCGCGTTCATGAACCAGCACTTGGACATCCAGACAGGAGGTCCTGTCACGGCGGCGTCGCCCCTCGCAGCGAGGACGCAGAGCTGCACCACTCTCAACACACTGGTGAGGAAGCTGTCGGCGACAGGAGGTTCCAGTTTCTTGCTACCGACGGGCAAGACGACGCCCGCACTGCCTGTTGTGGTCAGTGGGACTAAGCACAAGGCTAGCGAGACACCGCCCCAACCACAGCCAGTGCCACCACCACGACACGAGAGCGAGAGTACCATGCCAGCGGCCAATGAGCGCAAGGTTCAGAGTGCGTCCAAGCTCCTGGTCACCACGCACGAGCTCACCGTGCCCTTGACGGTGGACGAACCCGAGTCTGACCATCGCGATCATGTCACACCTCTCATAACGTCGTCACCGATGATGGCGGGACCCCAGATGGACCCCAAGTGGTCCGAGTCGCGATCGTCAAGCCCCATACATGGTAGCAGTCCTCGCCACCACAGCCACCACCAACACCATCATCGCACACAGCACAGCAGGAGCCAAACACCGTCCAGACACCGAGCTAGCACGGTCGCCATGGAAGAGGACCCTGTGCTACAACGCATCGCCGAGATGCAACGCGCGATGGAACTGCGGCTCCAGGAGACCGAGGCGCGGTTAGAGTCCAAGCTGTTGAATCTCACCAAGATCCTGCTGCGCGTCGAGCACATGATGGAGATCGACGACTGAGAGTGTTCTGTGCAGGAGAGGAGATAGGTTTGTGGCAGTGGTGCAAATATGGAAGTGGTGGTGAGAGTTCGCGCTGACGTCGATGTCATCAACACCAAACATGACATTCAGTGGATTATCACTCGCTGCTTTGCACAGCCGAGGACGGAATGTCCTCGACGACAGGCGGAGGCGGCGTGCGAATCGCGGCGTGCGATGGACCCTCGCGATGCTGTCTAGACACGCGTGTGTCTCGCGCGAGGTCGGACTCTGGGACGGATGAGCTCGTTGTGCGTCGCTTAGTCGAGACCAGCTCAAGGGTCGGTGACGGTGAGGCAACTCGACGTATGCTTGGTCCACTACCATCACTCAGGTCGCTCGAGCCGATGATTGCTCCCATTGGTACACACGCAAAGCTGGACTTGGCTCGCTTCATACGCGGTGACATCGGCACATTCGAATCGCCATCTTCGCCATCGTCTTGACCAGTCTCGCCCGCCTGGTCGGTGATGGTCAGTGTTCCTCGAGGTACCAGTAGCTCCACAAACAATCGAAACGCCTCCTCCCATTCGAGTTGACGGCTTTGCTGGAAGGTCTGCTGGATAAAACGCTGTTCCGGGCCGACTGCAGCTGGGTTCACGCTGCGGGTGTTTGTTGTTTGAAGTCGCCGAGTGGATGGCGGTCCGGTGGGAAGCAGCGGGTTCGAGAGCCGTAGCCTGAGTACCTCGCGGCGGTCCTTGTTGATCGCATCTGCAAAGAACTCGTCGACCGTCTTGCTCTGCTTGACCAGTTCCTGCGCCATCTTGAAGATCACGGAGAAGTACGAGTGTGACTTGATCACCTCCAGCAAATGCTCGGATCGCAACACGAAGAGATCACACGCTCGGACGGCTGAGACCGTGTAGAGGCTCACCGCGTGCCCGAGCAAACCCTTCTCACCAAAGTAGTCGCCCACGCCGTACCGGTTCGCATGATAGAGACCTGGATTGGACACGCTCTTCGAGTACAAGTAGCCCTTGACGACAAAGAACACGGCGCGACACACGGTCCCTTCGACCACGACGTTCTCACCGCGAGGGTAGCCTTCAAAATGGAGATGCTGCGCGATATCATGCATCAAGTTGTCGACTGCGACAAGCCCGTTACTCGCGATATCGCGCTCGATGGCATACGCTGCTAGTTCCGATGCTGAGCCTGTGAGCGGGCGGAAGACTCGGTCCACGAATCGACTCAACGGCTTCTGCGCAATGTGGGTGATGCCCTCCGTGCGCACGGTGGGTGGAAGATCGTCAAAGATCAGTTGGTAGTTGACTCCCGCGTGAGATGACCACCACGAAGTGAGGAAGGCGCTGCACCGCGCGTTGAGTTCGGGGCTGAGTCGTTTTCGCGAGAGGAAAAGCTCGAGCGCGATGTGGCTCTTGCGAAACTCGACTTCGTTGTCAATGTAGAGCAGGAAAATACTGGCCACTTCACCGATCATTAATGCCGTGATGAGCTGGCCGATGAAGCTCGCCGAGATGGCAAAGGCGTAGTTGAGTGTGTAGATCGGGGTGAACGTCTTGGCTTTCTTCACGAACGCAGTGACTGCAAACATAGTGCCCCGAAGCAGTCGCAGCATGAGGATGTTCGGATCGTCCGTGTTGTACAGCTCTTGCGCGGGCAGCCACGCTTGCCAGTCGCTGCCAAAGCCTTCATGCATCATCGCCACCGCGAAGTAGGCACACGATGTCCAGTAGATCGCCAGTAGATACAACATCCACAGGGTCACTAGTCGGTTGAGCTCGTACGTGACGCTGCGACGGTTGACCTCGAGTCGATAGTGCGTCAGGTTTGCAACCTTGAGGCATCGGTTCAGTCGCAGCCACTTCTGAACGAACACGCGTTGCGTGCCTGAGAACTGGTCGATGACAAAATAGTCGACCGGCAGAACCGCGAGCACGTCCCACAGCAGTCGTTCGCGCTTGTAAGCCTGGAGGTGGTCTTGCTCGTACAATTCCAACGCGGCGAGGCTCCCTTTCACTCGGAAGTGGAACCAGATATCACAGCAGAAGATTATATCACAAATGCTTTCACAGATTCGTGCGATCACGGGGAGAGCGCTCAGGCGGTCCAGATCGTCGTAGGCGCAACGATACGGGACAATGATCGCGACGTAGATGGTGCTGAAGGACACGAGTCGAAGCCAAAACAAGTAGAAGGTAGTCTGCACTTCCACTCCACCGTACAGCTGGCGCACCCAGTGCAGCAGCCTCGTCGCGGCTGGTTTTAGCCAACACTTGGCGGTGTTCCACAATGTTGCCTTCTTGAGCAGCCATTCGATGGGAGAGAACGTGGCTGCTTGCCCGCCACGCGTACTTGCTAATACTATCTCCTCCATCTTCTCGGCGCGAGAATTGATCAAATCGATCCGCGACATCATCCGTTTCAGCCCTCGGCGGTGGATCGGACTGGTCTCCCCGCTGTCGGCGGCTTGAGCTTCAGCTGCAAGGCGCATGAGTCGTTGCTGCTCCTGTTGGATCTTGACAATGCGCAAGACTTTTTGCTTCCACTCGGGGAACCGATCAAACACGAGCTCCAACGATTCTCGTGACAACCGGTACAGGATGCAAGATGTCTTCGCTTTGACGTACGCGTTTCGAGGGGCCTTGGTGAACAGGGCAGCTTCGCCGAAATAGTTGCCAGCCGTAATCTGGTTCACTTTGTGGAACCCCAGGAGTGCCATGTCGTCGATCGGATTGGCAGCGCTTGACTTCGAAAGATTCGCTGGATTGGCCGATGAGGGGGTGAGAGGGATGTAGATGTCGAGCACTCCCGTGAAGATGAAAAACATCTCTTTGCCCTCTTCACCATACTTGCAGATGTACATGTCTTTGACCACGAGCACCTGCGTGAACTGGGACACCAGCATTCTCGTGACCGCATCCTCCATCCCTGCAAGGAAGGCGACTTTTACGATCATTGGCTGAAGCTGGAACATCCGGATATCGATCAACAGCGACGGCGGCAGCACACGTTCGAGGACATGCTCTTGCGTGATCGAGTGGAACCGCTTGAAGAAGAAGTAGGTCTTGAACTTGTTGTCGATGCTCTGCGGGAGATGGAAATGCCTCAGCAAATGACGGAGCGAGCTCAGCTTGGAGATGAAGTGACGATTCTCCGAGTCTTGCAGCTCGATGACGTCGAGAAAATTACCGATCACGTATGCGAAGAGGAAGAAGCCCGCGGTCATCGTGATCACACTGAAGAGACACTGCGACACGGTCTTGGGCAGATCGCCGGTTGATGAAGCGGTCATGAGGCCAAATGACCAGAACAAAGATGCGAAGTACTGCTCGCTGCGAGATGCGAACTCGAGTGATGCGTAGGGAAGCCACTTGATCTTGCCAAAGACAGTCGTGGATGAATCCTGCAGTCCAGAGGAGCGCGCAGCGAAGTCGAACCAGATGCAGCCAAATGTGTGCGATGCCAGGAACGTGTAGTACAGCAGTCGGAAGAGCCGCAACTCCAGCGTCAGCTTGACGTGCTTGGCTTCGAGTGCGCGAAACTGGGACGAAGCTTTGAGAAGGCGAAGCAACTTGTTGATGTTGACCAGCTCGATTCGCCTTTTGAACCACGTGGCGCCGAGATTCAACCAGTTGACCAGAAAAGTCGGGAGCAGAGCCAGCACATCGATCACGAAGTACTTGGAGCCGACGTAGTGTGCTCGAATGTGACGTAGACTCATCACTTTGTTCCCGTACTCGTAGTAGCCGAGCCTGGTTCGAATGAACATATCGAGGACGAAGCACCCTTCCAGGAACAGCATCAGAGCATCACTGATGACAAACCGCCGCGCGTTTGTGTCGCTACCTGTGTCCACTCCAAAGCAAGTGTAGTAGATCACCAGAGTCGACTGAAGCGTCATCGCTGCGAAGACCCACACCTCCCAGTACCCAATGAACGCCGCATCTGGATCGAAGCATTCTTCACCAGAGATAATCTTCCACGCGATTGTCTTGCGAACCGACTGGACAGCAACTTCACGCCATGACGTATCCGTGGACCCACCGCGGGCCCCGGGCCGGATTGTCTTGGTCACGCCAGACTCCATCGCACCAACACGAGTCACTTTCAGCGTAGCGACTGCGCGTGTCTCCGCCGTCCGCACTGCACTCGCAAACTCGGGAAAGACCGTTTGCATCACCGACAGGTGCTCTCGAGACACGTAGACGACGATGCACCCACTCTGGGCGACAACTTGCTCTGTGTGTCCACATATCGTGTCGTAGCCGTCACTAAGCGAAGCAGTGCCGAAGCACCCACCGACTGGCACTCGTCGTGGCGGCTCCACTCCGCTTTCGACACAGACTTGGCCATCCAACAGAAAATACAAACCGCTGGGGTAGTCGCCTTTTCGGTAGATGACTTCACCTTGCCCATACAGCACGAACTTCAAGTTGTCGAGGAACACGTCCTCCAAGTTCTGGCGGATCGCTCCCATCGGTAGGTGTGCCGCTTGTCTATTCTCTTCTGTCCAGATATTTGGGAACAGCAATCCGATAGACTCGAGCGCGGGCTTGCAGATTCTGCGGACAACGTCTCGCTTGATCGTCTCTGGCAGTTCTTCAAGCAGTTCGCCGATGATCGCACCTCGATGGGATGACCACCAGTAGTCCAGGAACGAGTTCACACGCTGATGGATCGCGAGTGGGGCGTCTTGTCGCTTCAAGAAGAGTTGAATGCGTGCACGCGTCGCAAAGAACTCTTTCTGCTCCAGCGCCGACGAGGTGAATCGCTTCTGCACGTTGTCAACCACGATCGCGGTAATCAAAAACCCGCTGAGCATGAACAAGAGCGCGATCCCGTACTGTCGATCGCTGCTGGGCTCGATCGTCTTCCCGAGCGCGGCGAGCACATTCGCTGCATAGTAGAGAGATCTGAAATACTGCTTGGATCGAATGCTCGAGACCACGTCGCTGCCCACTGGGCAATGCTCACCGTGGATGTCGATGAATGTGGTGGAGTTTACCCTATCCAGAAAGATATCACTGGACGGAGTCCACGCGTCTTCGTTCGGACTGAAACCTTCCCAGTACGTGATGGAGAAGTGAAGACACGCCACGATGTGATACAGCATCACGAGAAGAAATCCTAGGATCATCAGGCGCTGCTTGCTCTTGAGCGACAGGAACTCTTCCACTTCCGTGTAATGACCGTAGAGACGCCAGGCACGAAATAGTCGTGGCACTCGAAGCGCAGTGTGGCCGACAATCCACGTCAGAACCGGATTCGAAGATCGGGACACGTGCAGCATCATCGCCTCATACGGGAAAGAGCAGACGACATCAGCGAGCATGTGACCGCTTCTCACATATCGTTCGGCGCTTCGTGTTGTGTCAAGAATCGTTTCTGAGTTCACCGAGAACGATAGGTTCAGGTTGACGTAGATGTCGATCCAGAGAGTCACGTCGAAGACGAAGTTGAGCGCTGTGATGTACCATCGCGGTCGATCGAAGAGCGGGAACGCAAGTTGCAGCGGCACGATAACCCAATTGTAGCACAGGTTGAGCTGGAGAACCAGTAGCCATACCATCCGAAGACGACTCTCAGCGCGAATGCATTTCTTCATCAGCAGCCGGTTCCACCATCGTCTGTGTCCGGACTTGGGCGCAGCACGACGCTGGATCTGATCATAGAAACCTTTCATCACATCAGGGCGAACGGCATCGATGGATCCTCGGCCGAGTTTCAGAAGACTGCTCTTGATCAGCTCCAGCTGTGATCTGCTCTTCTGGACGAGAGACACTGGTTTCCTACTGAGGACGTTCACAGGGCTTCCCACTGAGCCCCTTCGTAGCATGTTGCTGTGCGGAGGCGATTGCGGTGCTGGAGTGACCTTTTGTGTACCTGGAGCTTTCCACGACATGTGACGAGTGGTGCTTTGTCGATGGACGGATGGGGCCGTTGGGTTCTGCACATTAGTCGAGGGTGACGATGCTCCATTGTGATCTTGGTTTGGCGATTCGTCTGGCACAAGAGTCTTCGTCGCTTCTACATCCCTCTTTGGCTCTGGCACAACGGATGAACTCCTCGTGCCATTGTTCTGTGGTCGGCTTTCTTTTCGAGCACTTGGTTTCCGGATTCCGACAGCTTGGATCAATGACGTTGGGAGCCTTCTCGGTGACGAGTCTTCCAGCCCCGCAGTGGACTCATCCTCCTCCTCCTCCTTTTTTGGTGAATAGGGGGACGAGATAACTTGGAGCATCCGAGCGACTGTCTCCGTGATCCATCTGGCACAACGTGGGTATGCCTGCAGCAACTTTTCTGCTTCAAACCTCGACAGACGGTAAAGCGTGCAGTACGTGGCTGTAATCATCGTCGCCGACCGCGGGACATTTGCGAATACTGCGAGTTCACCGAAGAAGCTGTCCTTTCGAAGTTCTCGCACTTTTACCCCATTCACAAGGGTATGGAGCACGCCGGAGCTGACGACATACATGGCGTCACCATGGTCACCTGCTCGGAAGAGCACAAACTGAGCTGGGTAGGATACCATGTCAAGAAGACTTGTGACGGCCTTGACAAACTGGGCGTCGCATTTTTCGAAGACTGGGATCGTTGCGACCGTGCCTTGCAACAGCTCGACTTGAATGTCCACTGTGATCGAGGGGCACAGCAACTTGGACGCCTCGCGATCGTTGGACTCCACTTGAGCGTAATAGCGCTTCAAATACTCGACCGCATGCAGCTGCACGTCCGTGGGAACACGATGAAACGCGAGAAGATGCTTCAACTGGTTCACTCTGGCTTCCGCGGTTTCGGTGTCCCCTCCTTCGCACTTGGACAAGACGAAGAAGGTTGCACACAAGTACGTGAACAGCGAAAACCCACAGAGCGCGACCGTGGTGTTGAAAACAAACTCGAGGCCACGGTGGGGCAGCTCACCCTCGAACAGGCCAGTGAGCATTCCGAATGCCCAGAATAGTGACATCAGATACTGGCGTTGCGCTGAGTGCTGCGGTTCGCCATGCGCGGGGGCCTTGGGCAGCCACTGATTCGTGTGGTGTGTGTCGTAGCCGAACGCGAAGCGCCCGCACGCTACGAGATGCGAGATGAGCAGCGTCATCACGAGAACCTTGGCGAGCTTGAGCAGTACGAAGTACCGCGCGTAGATATTGTCGAGGTTCGATATCAGCTTTGGTAACCGTCGCAGGCGGAGCAGCTTGTGCAGCTCCAAGTAGGCTCGGTGCGCTCCGATGGTGGACGAGAGCGGAGGAATTGAGAGTGCGAGCGATGGTAGTAGCAGCAGCGAGAGAGGCGGCAGCGCAGCGACGTCCAGCACGAATGCCCACGATTTCAGGTACTTGAGCCTGGATTTTCTGGTATCGCGCAACACGTTGCCGTCCTCGTAGTAGCCTGTGTGGAGCTGTACGTAAATGTCGATGCAGAATGCGACCTCGCAGGCGTACAACACATTCATCATGTGGAACGTGGCCCCGGAAATGGCCGCGCGAGCCACCGAGAGGTCGTTGTCGTTGTCGAAGACGATCATGTGCGGGAGAGCGAAGAGCTCGAAGAGAATGGAGAGCAGCACGACTTGGTTCCACGTCTGGATGAACTTGGAGTTCGGGTCGAACGCGTTGCGGATCTCACTGAAGAGGAACTCGGCCGACCCGGACCGCGGCCGATTGTGGAACGTCTCACGAAAGCTGGCCACGGATCCTCTCCCGCCGCCGCCGCCGCCATGGCCGACGGTGCGTCTCCTGGAGAGCCCCGTGGTCGCTCTGATCACTGTATGTACACGCTCCATCGTAGACCGATCGTGATCGCGATCTTACTGCGCGCGCGCCATTGTCACGCGTGTGGAAAAGCCGATACCCTTGGCGGTTGAGAGAAGGTGGCGCCCAGCGATGCGCTGTCGTCGGTAAGTGGGTTGGAGTCCTCGCGCGCATCCATATTTGGATCGTGCCGTTTCGCGTTTATTCGCTGTCACATTTCGATGCCGTCTCAATTTTCGAAAATACCTTTTCCCCCTCATGTTCCCTCTCAAAACTGTTGCGGCCGCGGCTCAGCTCGGCAATTCAAATTTGAATTGCAGCGGTCACCAAAAAAATCCAAAAATACCGGTACCGGTATCTGGCCATTTGCAAAGAAACGGATAAAAAACCGGGAAGAGAGGGTGGGGGCGAAGTGGAAGAAAACCTGAACGCAAACATGCTGTCCAAGTCGGTGCTCCTTCTCGGCGCGCTTTGCGCCTCTGCGGCCAACTATGCGTCGTCTATCTCGGCGCCAGCGCTTTACCCACACGTGCCGCTGGTCTTCTGGTCCAACCGAGCGTGAGTGGTTGCGCTACACTCATGCTTCTGACCAGCATTCTTTGACACTGCGCCATGTTCCAAACAGGATGTTCAACACGCACGATGCGTACCTCAACTCTGTCTTTGACGAGAAGGAGGTGGCGTACGTGCTCAAGAATGTAGTGACGCGTGATACGGACAAGGACTTCTACGTACGTTCTGTTGTTTTGCCTCCCGCGTCGTGCAGATCTAATCTTGAGTGTGTCTCGATCGTAGAACGTGCTGAACCACGAGCACGTGGTGCTCACGCGCCCAGAGGCGCTGTGCGTCTTTGTGAAGAAGAGCTTGCGGTCGGAGCAGCTAGCCGAGTTCGGCAAGGACTCGTTTGTCAAGTCGGCGGTCAAGGAGTCCACGTCGTCGGTGGTTGCGCCACACACGACACGATCTGCTTCGCTCATGGGCGCTCTCGAAGGCCTCAAGCCAGTGGTGATTTCGATCGATGATGTTGGGGTAGGTACTTATTAGAGTTTCAGCCACGGGTTCGCTCAGCGAGCCGCTGATACTCTGGTTTGTTTCTTTTAGTCGTGGGCTGCATCGAAGCAGGGACACGCTCTGCTCAACAACGATGAAACAGATCTTGTGGTCGTCGAGATCCCGGACAAGTATACGCTTTCTCAGGCCGATGACAAGATCAAGAAGGCGGCTGAAGTGCTGCTTGCCGCGACGGACGGTCTCACCGACTTTGCGCTCACTGGTGCTGAAGGTGCACCAGTTCTGATCGAGGATCCGTACGCTCGTCGTCGTCTTGCAAACACCACCGATGTCATTTGCGATGTCGGTTATCTGATCGGCACGTCGACCACCGGCAAGGCGTTCTGCTTCTCGCACTACGTCCGCATGACGCCAGAGATTATAACTGCACTGATCTTCGGCTTCTTCTTCCTCTTCCTCGCGTACGTCGGCATCAGCGTGCTCCACGCGATCCAGACGCCACTCTACTACCCGCACCACGGACCACCGAAGGGCAAGGAATTCTAAAGCACCGCGGCTGCCACCAACTCACGCGCGCACTGGTGGTAGTACTTGTATAACTCAGATAATGCAGCTACATGCAATCTATGGGTTTGCATTCTATGGGATGTGATTTGCCAGCACACGGATGTTCAAGGAGCATCCATTGCATGGTGCAATGTCGACACCTTCAGCCAGCTCCGATTCGGCGATCTCGTACACGTCGCCGCACCTGCACTGATGAGAGTATACCACGTCGGTCTCACCGTCGTTCTCCTGTAGCTCCTCGCGCTGCATCTCCCTCAGAGCGACCTCCTCCGCAATGCGAACATCTTCCACGTCACGTTGTCTGCACAGTTCTTCCTGAGCGAATTGACGGTCATATTCAGCGCGAGTCTCCGTGTTTCTCAGCACTTCGTACGCCTCTTGGATGCGCAGAAATCCTTCGTCACTTGGACGATGTTCTTCAACTTTCTGCAACGAAATCGAGCTTGCCAGTCTGTCAGGGTGATGCAACCGCGCGGCGCGGTGGTATGCGCGCCTCACGTCGTCCTGCGAGCAGTCTCGCGCGAGCTGAAGCACGACGTAATGCGAGCCAGCCATCGTAGTGATCGGTCTCACCATTGAGCGACTCAACACGTCTAAGGTTGTATTTATGCGAAACAAGGATGTCTATAAGTGTATAACACTATAACGTATATGGCCTCGTGGTTATGCGAAAATACAAAAGCAGAATCATCGAAGGGCTTCATTTCCAGCGTCTGGAATCCAGATCTTGTTCGTCCACGTCACAACCATGTTACCGCTCGGGCTGTGGAACGTCAAGAACGAGACCGAGTTCCATGAGTGGCTCACGCTCGCCGTGTTCGTGCTCGCAGCCATCACTGTCATCGCAACGCTCAATATTGTCGCTCCGTATGGGCGCCACCTGCGTCCCGGATGGGGGCCAACATGGCCAGATCGCATCGGTTGGATCATCATGGAGAGTCCGTCTGCGGTGTGTTTCCTCGCGGTATTCCTCTACGGCGAGCAGAAGTTCTCGGCCACGCCGCTGATCGCAGCCTCGCTCTGGCTTACACACTACATCTACCGCGCCTACGTGTACCCGTTCCTGATCCGTTCCAACAAGAACAAGCGCATGCCCGTGACCATCGCGCTCTGCGGCGTCTTCTACAACATGATCAACGCGTACGTAAATGCACGTCACCTGTCGCATTTCGGAGACTATGCGACGGATGATCCGTTTACACGTGTATCGTTCTACGTCGGCGCGTTGCTGTTTGTGGTGGGGTTCTTCATCAACATCCAGTCGGACCAGATCCTCATCAACCTGCGCAAGCCAGGCGAGACCAGTGGATACAAGATCCCGTATGGAGGCATGTTCAAGTTCGTATCCGCGCCTAACTACTTTGGCGAGGTCCTCGAATGGACTGGCTGGAGCCTGCTGGCGTGGTCGCTGCCTGGGGTTTCTTTTGCCGTGTACACGGCGGCGAACCTCGTGCCACGAGCGCTCACCAACCACCAGTGGTACCTCGACAAGTTCAAGGAGTCGTATCCAAAGGAGCGCCGCGCGGTCATCCCATTGATCCTTTAGCCACGCATAGAGTCAGGGTTCATCTCGTGGGAAATGTGACACGATTGACCACTCCATCCAGGCCTATTCTGACTCGTACTTGGACACACTTGGTTGCATGCTGCAAAATGAAGGACTTGTGTGAGTGATATTGTGGCATGTGTAATCCACCGCGAGGGAATCGCACTCAACTCGCGGAAGAGAATAGCACAAGCTTACACGAGATCTTGCGACTCGGCTTGGGTGCTTTGACCCAAGTTGAAGCCATCCCCCCATTCCACCATTTTTCGACAGCTATTTTCGACACAATTATCGACATTTTCGACACTCGCATTCGCTTTCCATCCTTCCCAATCTCCACCCATTTTCTGCAAGCCAACCGCGATTATCCACCAGTACCAAGCGCGATGCCGCCGAAGAAGGGAGCCAAGAAGCCCGCGCCAAAGAAGGGACCCACGGCCGCCGGGGGCGACGACTGGGATGACCTCTTGAGCGAGTTCGCACCGACGGCCGCCGACAAGCCGGCGACAGAGGAGAAGTCCGCCGAACCGTCCGCTTCCTCTTCCTCCTCCGCTAAGAAGGAGGGGAGCGGAGGGGACGACGTGGACGCTGCGGCCGCCGCGTACCTTGCGTCGCTTGGTCTGGATCCATCCGCTGGTGCTGGTGAGAAGAAGGACAACAAGAAGAAGAACAAGAAGGGCAAGAAGAAGGAGGACGGCGGTGCAGCGGAGGGGACCGCTGCCCCCTCCACTTCCGCTAGCGGACCAAAGAAGCCCCTGTCGGCGGCCGCCAAGCTCGTGCTGGAGCGCCAGGCCGTGCTCAAGGCGGAGCAGGAGCGAGTGGAAAAGGAGCGAGCGGAGCAGGAGGCGAAGGAGCGCGCGGAGGAGGAGCAGCGGCAGGCGGCGCTCGCAGCGGAGGAGGAGGCCAAGCGCAAGAAGCGTGACGCCAAGGCCGCCAAGATCGAGCGCCAAAAGAAGGAAGGCACGTACATGACCAAGGCGCAGAAGGCCAAGGCCGCGCGTGCACAGGCGGCGTTGGAGGCGCTGCAGCAAGCGGGTCTTGTGCAGGCGGCTGCCGATGATGGAGAGGAGAAGAAGAAGGTGGTGTACTCGAGCAACAACAAGAAGAAGCAGCAACAGCAGAAGAAGAAGGAGGAGGAGGAAAAGTTCAAATCGGAGGACCGAGAGGAGGAGAACGAGGACGACGAGGACGACTGGGAGAAGGAAGCGGAGCAGGGGGAGGAGGAGAAGCCGAAAGAGGAGCAAGCGGAGGAAGAAGCGCCGGACGCATGGGACGAAGAGGACTGGGAGTCAAGCGACCTCGTGGCATCGCTTGAAGACAAGCTTCAGGCCAACGCCGAGTACAAGGCTGTGATCAACGACGACGGCGACGAAGATCTGCTGCTGCTCGAGCAGCAGAAGGAGCAGGAGCGACTCAAGCAGCAGGGCATCGCGCTGGCGAAGCGGCAGCAGGAGCTGGACGAGCAGGCGCGGCTGGACGCCGAGGCTGAACGCCAGCGATCCAAGGCGCAGCAGGAGGCCGACCGCAAGAAGGCCGAGGCCGCTGAGCGTCGTCGCATTCGTGAAGAGGAGGCACTGGCCAACGTATCGACGGACAACCTGCGTTCGCCGATCTGCTGTATCATGGGCCACGTCGACACGGGCAAGACCAAGCTGCTGGACAACATCCGCAAGACCAAGGTCCAGGATGGTGAAGCCGGTGGTATCACGCAGCAGATTGGTGCGACGTTCTTCCCCGTGGAAGCGATCAAGCAAAAGACGGCGCGCCTCTCGACCCAGCTCAAGAAGAAGCTCGAGTACAAGCTGCCCGGTTTGCTGGTGATCGATACCCCAGGCCACGAATCGTTCACCAACTTGCGCAGCCGCGGGTCGTCGCTCTGTGATATCGCGATCTTGGTAGTGGATATCATGCACGGTCTCGAGCCACAGACGCTCGAGTCGCTGCGCCTGCTGCGCCAGAAGAAGGCGCCGTTCGTCGTCGCACTCAACAAGATTGATCGCTGCTACGGCTGGAAGACCATGCCCGACATGCCGATCCAGGAGGCGCTCAAGCACCAGAACGAGCACGTGCTCCGTGAGTTTGAGGACCGCGCCAAGCGCATCATGGTCGAGTTTGCCGAGCAGGGCTTGAACGCCGAGATCTACTGGCGCAACAAGGACAAGGGCAGCACGGTCTCGCTCATCCCGACCAGTGCGATCTCGGGCGAAGGCGTGCCCGACTTGCTCATGATGCTCACACGTCTCACGCAGGAGCGCATGGCCAAGTCGCTCGCGTTCGTCGACATTCTCCAGTGTACCGTGTTGGAGGTCAAGGTGATTGAAGGTCTCGGCACCACCATTGATACCGTGCTGGTGAACGGCACGCTCCACGAGGGCGACCGCATCGTCGTGTGTACTTTGGAAGGCCCCGTGGTGACGACGATCCGATCGCTGCTGACACCGCACCCGATGAAGGAGATCCGTATCAAGGGCGAGTACATCCACCACCAGACCATCAAGGCCGCCATGGGTGTCAAGCTCTGTGCGCACGGTCTCGAGAAGGCGGTCGCCGGTACCCAGATCTACGTGGTTGGTCCGGACGACGACGAAGAGGAGCTCAAGGACGCCGTCATGTCGGACCTCACGGGCATCTTGGATTCGGTCAAGGCAACCAAGCGCGGTGTGATGGTGCAGGCGTCCACGCTGGGTGCACTCGAGGCGCTGCTGGAATTCCTGCGCACGTGTGACCCGCCGATCCCGGTGTCGTGCGTCAACATTGGTCCGGTCCACAAGAAGGATGTGATGCGCGCGAGTGTGCAGCTCGAGCACCAGAAGGAGTTTGCGACCATCCTGGCATTCGACGTCAAGGTCCACGCGGACGCGACCGAGCTCTCGCAGGAACTGGGCGTGCGTATCTTCACGGCCGACATTATCTACCACTTGTTTGACCAGTTCACGGCGTACATGGACAACTTTCGGCAAGCCCGTCGCGACGAGATGGCCGACGTCGCCGTATTCCCGTGCGTGCTCAAAATGTTGCCCAACTTTGTCTTCAACAAGAAGGACCCGATCATTCTCGGTGTGGACGTGGAGGAAGGTATCCTCAAGGTGGGCACGCCGCTGTGTGTGCCGTCGATCGGTCTCCAGGTCGGACGTGTTGCCTCGATCGAGCGTGACCACAAGGAAGTAGACCGCGCCAAGAAGGGCTCGTCGGTCGCTGTGCGTATCGACAACGAGAGCTCGGTGATGTACGGCCGCCACTTTGACCACAAGAACAAGCTCGTCTCGCGTCTCTCGCGTGCGAGCATCGACGCTCTCAAGGAAAACTTCCGAGACGACCTCCAGAAGGAGGACTGGCAGCTCGTGATCAAGCTCAAGAAGGTGTTCGATATCATTTAGGTACGTCACATTGGACACGCTCGTCCCTCGACCAGCTAGGTCCCTTGTCGAACGTGAACATCAAATGTCCGATAGAAACTCAAGTACCTCTCCTCTGTTCCTTCAATCTTTACACAACGCGCAGCTCGCACACCACCGCTCGCTTTGACGCCTGATCCAGCGCCACGTGGATACAACTTCCATCACCACCCTCCACCACATCGCGCAACGCCACACTGCCTTCGCCCACTAGCTTCACCATCCCTAGCCAACGGCTAGGACGCTTGACTCGCACTCGCAACGTACACTCACGCAGCACCTCCACAGAGCGAATTCCAAGCAACGAGAACCCCACCACTGACCACGTCGGCTCGCTCTGCTCCAGCTCGTGGTAGCCCGTGCGACCAGCCACCACGGGCTGGTTCGAGTTCGGGTGAAGCAGCTCCCACTTGCAGTACGCGCGGCGCCAGTCCCACGCTGGCAGCCCCGTGGTTCTCACTATCGTCAGCAGAACAGGGATACATCCGCTGGACTTGGCCTTGAGTGTTGAGTATGACACGACATCCACGTCCTCAGGTGACGACTCGACCACTGGTGCCAGCTGATCCTCGTTGCCTTGCTTCAAGTCGCTGGACTCACCATCGTCAACCACATCCTTGAACCGAAAGTCGTCGCCGTCGCACGGCGTCAGCGCGTCGCCCAGCGCCATGATCTCCTGTCGACTCGCCCACACGTAGCACCCGTCGCTCGTCGCCGCACATTCAAGTCTAGCCACCTCGTTGATGCACCGCTCGTCGATCGACGGGTCGTACAGCTGAAGTAGCTCACGCAGCAGCGCCGCTGACCCACGCGGCGACAGCGAGTGCTTCAGCTCCACACCACCAGAGCTAGGGTCAGTACTGATGCCAGTGTTGGCCGCCACATCGAAGCGATCGATCAGACTGTGGACAGCGACAGCTCGCTCGACATGATCGCTCAGTGCTACAGTCACATACACAAACACACACAGTATGACGGCATCATCAGACCTCGGCCGCTCACACCTTGGCCAGGCCAGCAGAGGTGGAGTCCACCAGGTGGGCCCAGCAACAAAACAACAGTACGTACCGGATGTGGCCATTTCCATCGCCTTGTTGAACACGCCCAGCGACAGACACTCGGGCACCACGTTCGAGCACACCCACACGCCCTTCTGCTTGGTCGCACAACACCGCCGTGTACACAGCATGACACGTCAGTACTCGGTCCACAATACAACCTCTACAGCACGACGTTACCACCCACCTGGATCACCCCGCTATGCTTGGCCAACACTTGACGGGGCACACCGATCTCGATCGGAGCGTGGAAACACTGGCCAGACAGATCGCTCAGCAGCCGCAACATCACGCGATCACGCTCCGGCGTGTACGCCAGTGTCCACAGCGACGGTAGACGACGACGACCACTGTCGCCCTGCACCACCAGCCGCTTCAGCACCTCCGCCTTGTCCACCACCTGCTCCATGTCCTCCTGCATCTGGATCTGCTTCAGCTTGGATGGATCCTGCCACGCCTTCTCCATGTACCACCGCAGATCTGGCGGCAGCCACGGCATCGTCTCCCGCAACGACGCCACCGATCGACCCATCGCCTCGGCGTCCTCCAGTGCACGCACCGCGTCCATCAACCGATGGCGCTGCGCTGATGATGCGCCAGCACTAGCTAGGTCCTGATGACGCGTCTCCACAATGTACCGCGACACACTCAGACCCGGGTACGCGTCCAGCACGTTCTCTAGCGCCATCACGAAGAACCGCAGACTGTGCCACGCCGTCTTCAGGTCGCGACCCACCACCTCCATCTTGATCACCTGGTGGCGACGACGACCCGGTGCCAGGCCCACACGAGCCACAAACTCACCCACCCGTGACGACTCGACACAGTCCGCCCACACGGTGCGCTCAAACAGCATTGAGTAGCTCTGCACCGCGAACTGGTCGAACACGGTCTCGCACACGTCCTCCGACAGCTCGTACTCCCACGTGAACGCACACGCTGGCGTCACGCACTTACTGGCAGCCAGCTGCGCCATCGTCGTCGTGGTTGTCGTGGTTGTGGCCGCTGTCGATTTTGTCGCGCCATTCCTAGGTCCACTACCATTGAACCGGGCCTTCCAGTACACCGGCACGATCAGATCCGAGTCCCAGTCCAGGCTGCCGCCGTCCGCTGGGTACGCCAGCTGGAAGTGCTGCAGCAGCATCTTAAACGCGTGGATCAGCTCCTGGTCCGCGTCCTTCCAGAACGCGCGCTCCACCAGGTCGCGGTGCATCAGGCAGCCTTCGTTTGCACTACCATCACTGCCGCCGGCCGGTGTGATGATCCTCGCGCCGCGAATCGATGACGTCGTGGTGGTACTGCCACCGCTGACAACAGTCATAGCAGCAGCACTCGTCGCTGCAGCCACCATCACCTCATCCTCCAGCTTGTGGTTGACCACCTGCCGCACAAAGTCCAGCACCAGCGTCGGGTCCAAGATCACCACCGACTTGAAGTACCCGGAGCTCTCACGCTCGTACCACAGCACATCGCCGAGATCGTGCAACGTCTGCAAGATCGCCGTGCACTCGGTCGGCTGCAAGT
This sequence comes from Pythium chondricola, assembly GCA_023337575.1. Classification (NCBI taxonomy): domain Eukaryota; phylum Oomycota; class Peronosporomycetes; order Pythiales; family Pythiaceae; genus Pythium; species Pythium chondricola. The sequence goes on from JAADXF010000141.1 coordinate 31,863, forward strand.
CGGTACCGATCTCCCGCACTAGCCACGAGTACAGCGCGCCGAACGGCACGATCGTGTTCTCGATACGGTCGCGCACATTCGCCAACTCGCGCGCCACACGCCGGTGACGCTGGATGAACTGCAGCACCAGCTTGTACTTGCGTGGCATCGGGAAGCTGCTCTCGTCGCAGCGGTGCAACACAAACTCTTCGATGCTCGCGCGTGCCTTCAGCACCGCCTGCTGGGTCGCACTGCTCACCACGATCCACTGCTGCGGCACCACACGGTCCACCTTGGCCAGCAACGACTCCATCGCCTCCACGAAGCTCGCGCTCTGATGCTGCTGACCAGTCGATGCGAACGACGCCTCGATGTCCTGACGCGCGTGCGAGGCCCACGTGCTCAGTCGAAGTCGCAGGTCGGCCCAGATGTCGGCTTGAGTCTTGATACTCGGCACGCGGTCGGCCTTGGTCCCCACCACCACAAACTGCGCGTCCGGCTGGCGCGTGAATACGATCTCGATCCACCGCAACACATTCTTCTTGACGAACGAGGCCATCGATGCCTCGGCGTCCAGCGGCGACTGCGTGCTCACACTCGCCAACGCTCGAGCGTACGCCTCCATGTTCACACACACGACGTACAGTGTGCGTGGGGAGAAGAACAGCGCATGCGCCACCTGGTACACGTCCTGGCCGGCAAAGTCCCAGAACGTCACCTCGTGGTTCTCTGGTATCGGTACCGGTTCGGTGTTGCCACTCTCATCTCCTTCATCGGTGTTGAGAGGCTTCTTCTCAAACGAGCACGTCTCGAGGTCGATGCCGATCGTGCGGTTGTCGATGTGGGTCAGCGACGATCGCTTGGATACGATCGAGGTCACGAGACTCGTCTTGCCCCACTCGCTTGGACCCACCACACAGACCTTGCGGCGGTACAGCATCTGCTGCGCGGTCGTGTTCTTGATGTCGTCGAGGTAGGTGCGCACCGAGTCTTCGCCACGCTTGATGATCTCAGCTGGGACGGGCGTCAGCTTGGTGAGACCGGCGTCGTACTCGGTCCCCCAGTGCTCAGCGCAGGCGTTGAGCCCAAGTCGCATTGGCTTCTTGGTGAGCTCGCGTATCACTCCTGTCGATTTGCCGCCGCGCGAACACATTTTCTCAACGATCGTGCGCAAGTCCTTGAGAGGCGTCTCTCTGACTTCGTCATGCTTTGATTGCAGCGCCATATCGAGTGGTGTTGCTCCATTCTGCACACAGCATCAAACATTGTTAGGACAGTAATAGACCCTATGCTCAGTGCACCGTGTACCCACTTCACCGGACGCGTTGATGCGAGCGCCGTTGTCGAGAAGGTACTCGATTGCTGCGTCACGCAGCTCCGAACACGCTGTGTGGAGGGGATTGTTCCCATTCTGTAGATCCGTGTTGTGAGTCCAGTGGTCTACTGTGTGTGTCGAGGCTACGAGAGCCCATCATTCTTACCACATTGACTGCGTTCATTTGACCCCCTCGAGCGAGTAGCAGTGACAACGCCTCCACATTTCCACAGCGCGCAGCCATGAGTACCGGCGTTTCGCCACGCTACACCACAGCAAACGTCAGCCGATCACTACACAAGGCAGCAGCGACACATGCTTTCAACTCACCTTGGTGGTAGTCTCGATAAGTGCACCGTGATGGAGGAGAAGCGACACGATATCAGGATTGTCCACGGCGAAGTGTAGCGCGGTGTATCCATCCTACCGAAGAGATGAATATGAGAATGACGATGGCAACGCCCAACCAGGAGAAGAATGATTCGTACCGCGTCTATAGCCGAGACGTTGGCTCCGCACTCCAAAAGATACCGCACTGTTGAGATCTCGCCGCCGGCAGCAGCGCACATCAAGGGCGACTTGCCCACCTACCGTAGTGGTGCGTCCGTCAGGTATCAACACAGCGACGATGCAGCCTAACGCCTAGCCTCGTACCTCTCCAGCGAGCGTCAGCGATACTCCTCGACTCAGGAGCAACGCTACCACATCGGTCTTGCCCGCTTCGGAGGCGACGTGCAACGGAGTGTCTCCATCCTACCAACACATACGCACTTGGTGAGATGCCATGGGTGGCAGAATGATCACCAGCTTTGCACGCACGCACCGAGTCGATGGCGTCGATGTCTGCACCCCGATCGAGTAGAAGAGCGACCACTTCCAGATGCCCATTCTTCGCGGCCGAGTGCAAAGGCGACCCAACCTGTTGTTTGCATAACCGCAAAAATGTGAAAACAAATGAATGGGGGAGTGGTTTGTGCTGGTTGCCGAGTCGTACGAACCTCCCGAACCGCTTGGATATCAGCCCCGAAATCAAGCAAGAGGGACAGCGCTCCAGTTGCTCCATGGGATGTGGCGCTGTGAATTGGCATGGTTCCGGCCTACACCACACACACACAAACGTTAGATTTGGACTGAATCCCGACCACGAGGTCTTGCGCGTACCTCGTTCGCCTGCAGAATGTCTGCCCCCAGTGCCAACAGCAAACGACAGGTTTCGACGTGGTTTCCCGCTGCACTATGATGAAGAGGACCAAGTCCATCCTGATACCCACTGTCAGCCTCTGTGAAGCCCATGATGCGCCGGGTCGTCGTCTCACCTCATTCACTCGATATATATCAGCCCCTCGCTTGACCAGCACCGACACCACCTTCGTATGTCCATTGATCGCTGCGTAGGACAACGCCGTGTCGTCTTCCTGAGGTACCATCATTCCAGAAACGTCAGGACCCCGACTGCACAGATATCGATGGGGAAAAAAACGCATACACCGTCCGCAGCGTGGAGATCCGCACCATTGTCAAGCAATAGCTCAACAGCGTCGACGTGGCCGTTCATAGCGGCGCAGTGAAGTGGCGTGTTGCCGTCCTAAGCAGTACAAAACACTTCAGTTCGAGGGAGCCACCTGAGACGGAAGCATCGCGGCGTGGACTTGCCTCGTCCTCCTCATCAATCTCATGATCCCCGCTGTCGAGCATTGCCTTGACACCGTTGGTATCTCCACGGAGCGCAGCGTCGTGCAGCGTTTGCGACTGGTCATCACACAAGAAGGAGAAGTTAAACACCACTGGGAAGAGCGCCTCAGTCGTTCCTAGCCTCGCACCTCGTCCCCATCCTCGTCTTCGTCGCCGTCGCTCTTTCCCACCTGCGGCATCAATACACTTGTTCAGTTTCCTACCGCGAGTAAACATCGTACGGTTCTCGGCTTGGCTTGCCTCCAGATCCGTTGCATCGTGTCCTAGAAGCATCGCGATATCCTTGTGGCCACTAGAGAGGGCACGATCTGCAGGTGTCTTTCCTTCCTGCTCGGAACAAAGTAGCGGACAACGTGAGGGTGTAGTGTAGTCGGCTCGCGGGCAAGTGTCCGGTGCGTACCGTATTCACTGCATCCACTTGAGCTCCACGCGCAAGAAGAAACTTTACAAGTTCCAGGAAGCCTTCGGAAGCGGCATAGTGAAGAGCTGTGTCCGCGTCCTAAGCCGCCGAAATGAAATGAATCGTTACCACAAGAGTATGATCACTCATGTATTCATGGTACTCACATGGTCTCTTGCGTCAAAGTTCGCGTCGTGGTCCAGAAGAATCCGAGCTGCCTCGAGATGCCCTTCCCAGCAAGCAGTGAGGAATGGAGTACTGCCAGGCTGTGTAATATCTCGAGTCAATACAGATCAGATAACCAGTCGAAAACATCACTCACCTTGTCTGTCGCCTCGAGGTTTGCTCCGTGGTCGATCAGAAGCTTGACAATGTCCGCATGGCCATTGCTTGCAGCAAGGATGAGAGTGGTCTCTTGATCCTGCACACAGAATCGTCAGGCACGGAAAAGGCAAGGACTTGGGCACGAAGCACAGTGGTTCCTACGCTGGTGACGGCTTCCGTGTCCGCATCGTGCTGAAGCAAGAGCTGGACGACATCGTAATGTCCATTGGAGATAGCCGCGAGGAGTGGCGTGAGCCCGGATTCATTCTGAAATATTCATACCACCCGGTGAGCCTTCACTATGAGCAGTCATCCTTTGCGATGACAGATACAGTACCTCCGTTGCAGAAACGTCTGCCCCAACGGACAACAGGAACTCGGCCACTTCAACGTTCCCCTCGCTTGCTGTTCTGTGCAATGGAGTCGCGCCATCCTACACATCCAAGACCACTGGTTGGTCCGACTACACGACCCGATGCGGCGTAGGAGGCTTACATGATCTGCCGCGTTCGGATCTGCACCGGATGCGTGAAGAGTCTCGACGGTGTCGAGGAAACCACGCTGTACCGCGCAGTACAGAGCGGTCATCCCATGCTATAATATGCAGCATGAAAGCACGGTGAGGCCCATCTCCACAAACAGCCACCACTTAGAATGGTACCAACGTTGTCTGCCGTATCCACTTCGACACCATAGTCGACGAGCATCAGCACAATGTCGTGGTGGCCTCCATGCGCTGCGTAGTGAAGAGGTTTCCGTCCACGCTGCGGATTGAGTCGTGGACCACAAGAGCACACTCGTCAGTCCTATCTCCTTTGACGAGGAGAAAAAGATGACAACGAACCTGATCAGGCTTGTCGAGGTTGAGGTTGAGACTGAGAAGAAACGCCACGACATCGGCTTGTCCGTGCATACACGTATTATGCAGTAGAGTGACGCCCAAGTCGCCACGCTTGTCCTGCATGATGCCGAGCAGAGCCGTCAGAAAAAAAATCATCCACAAGTGATGTCGATCTGCTAGCGTACCGGATTGGCGATGACGCTGCGTGTCGGGTCGACCCCGCGGCTCAACAGGAGGTCGACCATGTCCTTGTCGCATCGATTGACGGCCACGTGAAGCGCTTGGAACCCGTTCTGATCACCGAGTTGAGTGGATACGAGTCTAGATACTCATTCCTTCTGTACAGTTGATGCACACGTACCAAATGAACTTCTTTCTCCCCACCTTGATCGAGCAAGTATTCCACCACCGCTCGATGGCCATGCGCAGCAGCTTCATACAAGGGAGCTGTCTGATGTGAACAAAAGCCAACAATTTCTCAGTCAACACAACATGATAGCAAACATCAGTGACAGAGTCCAAGACATGTCAACATACCGCGTCTTCCTCCGCATCGCTCTCCGAGTCTTCCTCATCACCGCTCTCCGACTCGTCCTCCTCATCACCGCTCTCCGACTCGCCCTCGTCATCACCCTCGGAATCGTCCTCGTCCTCACCCTCGGAATCTTCCTCGTCATCGCCACCGCTTCCCGAGTCTTCCTCCTCACCACCCTCCACGTCTATCTCCTCCTCACCACCACCACTCTCTGAGTCTTCCTCGTCGTCCGACAACTCGGCCTCGTGGTGGGCATACAACAGCTTGACAGCTTCGAGTTGTCCTGTCGCAGCAGCCACGCCGAGCGGCGTGCGCGTGTCCTGTGCCACATCGCATCAACAAGTGGCTCAGTCACCAGGCACGAAGAACCTCACGTACCGAGTCGATGAGGCCCGCGTCGGCGTCATGCGCCAGCAGAAACGCTACACTCGATACACTTCCACAGCGGGCCGCAGTGTGCAGCGCAGTAGAATCATCCTGTGAACACATCACATGTCAATCCTGTCCGCCGTTGCAGACAAGCGACCAGGTAGCACACGCTCACATCATCGACGGCATCGATCTCTGCGCCACCATCCAGGAGCATCGCAATGATCGGCACATGGTCGTTCTGCGTAGCGCAGTGCAGCGGCGTCATTCCTCCCTTTGCGCGAGTGATTCACATGGTGTACAGTATTAAGTTTAGTACAGTCGTGGCTAATAGATCAACTTTTTGAAAACCGAGACGCCCGACTCACAATCGCTTGATCGTGAATGTCCGCGTCGTGTTCCAGCAGCACCGCGATCACATCGTCGGCGCCAGCGAGTGCCGCGAGATGCAGCGCCGTGTGCCCTTCCTGGTCACACGATGACATATTTTGTGTGATACACTTCGTTTCTCCGTCGAAATGAACCCACCGCAGAACAGTACGCACCTCATTGTACGCGTCGACATCCACGTCACCTTGCGCAAGCAGCGCCGCCACCGTCGGCCCGTTGCCCGTGATCGCGCTCGCCTCAAACAGCGCCTTCTCCATGCTGTACTTCTCACCGATCGGTCTGGCTCCGCTTGTTGTTTGTCACACCCTCGCCACAAATGGTTCTGCCCCTTTGGCGGGTGGTCCGCTTTGTCTTACTATAATACGTAGTACCTGCACATCATGCTGGTCATGGCGCGGAATGCAGCCACTGTGAGAGATATGAGAGCATCTCAATATCGGATACTTCTTTAAATACATCAAGTGGTACACACTTGCTGCATGCATTGGTATTGATTTGAAGCGAATAGATGCATCCCCTGCTAAAACGATTGTATCACATGACGGAAGCGAGCGCTCCTGTTTTTTGTGCGACGATTGGAGGACTTCCAAAACCGGACCAAACCCAAACGCATTTTCAAACCAAACGTAACGAATTTACCCTAAACCCAATAAACTGCGATATGGGTGGCGCGAATTCGCCACCAAAACTGAGCCAATTTCTTGTGCATTTTCGATCTCGTACACGCACCATGCTCGACCTCGTGGGCGTGCTCGTCACCCTCCATGCGCAGAGGAAGAAGCGGCGAATCAAGCGACTTTTGTTGCTTATTCGAACACGTATGATGGTTCGTGGCCATCAGGAAGACGGCGAGCGTAGGCTAGTTGTACAGACTCCCATTGACTTCCACCCAACGGCAACAACTGCTCCACCACAGACAACATA
>JAADXF010000142.1:0-38535 GCA_023337575.1 Pythium chondricola
GGAATCTTTGCCACATTTGTTTTTCATGGAGCTGATCATGCGAAATGTATGGGCGTTTTTTATATTGCTGGAAGATTCCGCCGTTAGATGTCGGACTTGTCGGCATCGCTGCTTCACTGGGATCCAGCGAGGCTAACTTCAATTGATTGGCTAAAATACTTTATACTTTGCTGCTCTGATTGGTGGCTTCCAGCATTTGCGTCGTTGATTGGTCAGATCAATGTATACAAATATCAAGTGTAGTTCAGAGCAGTCGGCACCTTGACTATAATCAACCATATGTTGACACAAAATGTGTCTTCCACTAGTAGATAGATATATCACGCGCTCTGCTCAGACACCGATAGACATCGGACCTACGATGCTTCTCGTTTCATCGTGTGCAAAGCCAAGTGCAACGTACACCCCACCAAGTTGGTGACACAAGTACAGCACTGACTACACCTACAGTATACGTCGTATGCGAGCTGGATTCATTGCAGTTCCTATGGACTCCCATGCTTCATCGCACACAACCAACGACCGACCCAATGGCGAGCCTCATCTCCCGTATGATACGGGCCGTATCACACAAACGATGCCGGCATCACTGGAGACCGATCATTCCGCAATCTTCGCTCCAACCAGCAAACCAACCAACCCGACCCAAATCAAGCACGATGAAGGTCTTCGCCGCCACTGCCTTGCTCGCCGGTCTCGCTGCCACGGCATCCGCCACCTCGTACGACTACTACGCGACTATCCCCGCCACGGAGTGCGAAGGCACCCCCGGCTACATCGACTTCAACGAGCATCGTCCACCTCAGTGCTCGAAGCCATCGTGCCAAGGTTTCATCAAGAACGAGGACCAGTCGCTGGACATCACGTGCGATGTCGAGACGGACAGCGCCGAGTTTCTTGCGGAGGCGTTTCAGAATGAACCCCACCTCATAATGGAGTTCTATGTCCCAAAGGAGTCGGATTCTTCGTGCAAGGGTGACCCCAAGGGCCTGGCTGCAGTCCGCGTTGATGGCGAGTGCTACGCCACGTCGGGCTTCAACCTAGACTACGCTGTCAACAGTGGTGGAGACTACTTCATGAGCGTTACCGCGGTTCGTGATGGTGACAGTGTCCTCGTCACCCACTACGACGACCAGTTCTGCCAGGAGGTGCTCACCGAGTACACGTACACACCAGAGGAAGCGGATGGCGTGACGTGCATCAACACGTGGGTGAAGGCACAGCTGATCGACCCATCCGCGTCGTCGGCAGCCTCCTCGACCACCTCCTCCTTCTCTTCGTCCTCTGCTGCCTCGGCGTCTTCCAGCAGTGCCACCTCGAGCGGCAACGGCACTAATACCACGCCTGAGCCAATCACGGCGGATCCAACGCCAGCTAACAGCTCTACAACCCAGGCGCCTGAGCCTTCCAAGACCTCGTCGGCGTCTGCGCTCGTGGTCGTGACCACGGCCGCCGCTGCTGTGCTCGCCACTGCTGCCTCCATCTTCTAGAGGCGTCATCGAGGATGAGTTCATCTCAACAGCTCCGTCCTTAACTTTAATCGACACCTTTTATGGACTGTGCCATGCTCATGCTGAGAGTACCTGGGCCACTGCTTGTGCCTGGTCGCTTTCGGATCAACATCAAACTGACACGCAGTAAGTCAACTGAAGTGTACTTATCCCATGCGCCTGATGTACGTGCATGCCACTCTGCACGTCAAGTCGGCATCGCCCGTTTAAAACTCGATGGAGTTCACCGTCTTCATCGTCTTGGACTGGCGCGATGCTGTTGTGTGCTTGGCGTCTGCTTCCTCATCCTCGGATGCTTGAGCCTGTCGCGATGGGGACGTGACCACAAACTCCCGACTCTCGCCGTACTTGATCGCATCGTCACGCGCCTTCTCTTCCTCATCGTCGCTGAGTACCTGGATGCCTTCAATGTCGTGGACGTCAATGGATGAGACCGTGGACGTGACTTTCTGCAGTGGTGCCAATGGACGAGCGTCAGCCGCCGCGTTCAACTCGGTGCCACCACGAGAGCTGGTGGTGATGCCGGTACTTGCACTGTAGGCCGATCGCTTGGCGTTGGCGTCTCGTTGCACGTTTTCATCTCGCGTATCCAGTGGCTGCTGCTGGGTAGGCAGCTCCACAGCGGTGGTACGCTCGTACAACTTCTTCAGTCGTTGCTGGAAACTCTTGAACTTGTTGGTCACGGCCGTGGCGACAATCACCGACAGCATCGGATACAGCACTGCCGCCAGCACGAGCAGGTAGACACACGTGCTGATGTGCCAGCACGTGCGATGCGTCGGGTTCTCACTGCAGCGCGTGTACTGGTCCCTGTAGAATGCTGTGCCCAGCACCTTGCGGAAGAAGAGGAAGTACCAGACCGTCGCCACGACCAGGAAGCTCAGTCCGTTGAAGATGCACAGCTGCATCAAGTAGTACTCAATGATGGTGCGACGCGTCGTGATCACGAGGCCCACTGCCCACACGATGCCCAGCAGCGCGGTGCCCGATAGAATCGACATGGCGACTTGTAGGAACGTGGTGGCGGGGCCGCAGTACACCTTGACTACCTCGCAGTACTGGATATGGAGATCACCGATCGCATGCGCGCAGAAGGCACGCGTCTCCTGGCTATTGCCACAAGGTTACACAATCGGTACGCTGGTTGACACGTGGGTGGGTATACTACCGTACCGTACCTACCATTGCATCGTGTAGGTGTGGACGGCGCTCTCCTGTGGTGGGATCCACAATGAGTTGCCCGGATCGAACGTCGGATCGCCCACGTGCTCGGTGTAATTGAGCCAGAGGCCCATGCCCTGGGAGTAGAATGTGTGGCTATCTCTGTGGCCGGATTGCACGGCCCAGTACGGCATCAGCGTCGCGTACCAGGTCATCGCGGCGAGCGCCGCCGAGAGGACGACGACTGACGAGAATGAGTGGGGAATGAAGACACAGGAACAGACAGAGACAGAAGGAAGCAGTGCGTACCGGAGACGGGCACGAGCTGCTTCATGGGAGTGAAGGTGGTGGAGCGCAGAGCTGGAGAAGAAGCAGCGCGACTGCTAGCGCTGCTTTGGTGGATATGCCCGTCGAAAGTCACAACCTGAGTTGAACCCCATGGAGGGGGTGCGTTTTACGCAAATTACAAAATCATACATGTTGCAGTCGAGACAGCCAAGGGTGATTTAGTTTTTAGCTTAGCACACCAGTCACGGTCCATGCCATCCGTCCTGGGCAGTTATAGTTATTTTGGGTGTGAACATTCCTTAAATTGGGTTTAGCTAGGGCTATCCTTCCGAGAACTCTTCAAAACTGGGCGCGGAGGGACTGTACAGGTCTCTGCAGACAGCTCTGGCACGAGCGAGTGTAGGGGCATTATTAAAATACAGTGTGTCTCGAATTGTGAGTGTTATGTCGATTGCTTTCTTAAAAGCCAATGAACTCGAAATCAATACTCATGAGAATGCTGGAGCTGCAAGTGTCTGTCCGGTTCCTGCCTGGCATGGCCGCGACACGTCGTCGATTCTGTGGTGGAGGATACTGCAGTGCTTCATATCGATGCGAATGTATCGGTCCAGGTACTCAACGATTTGGTCTCGGTGGTTTTCAGCCGCGTGTTCTCGAGCGACGACGAGGCAGCCCTTGGTGCAGTGGTCGACGAGAAACCCGACTACATCCAAGTGGCCACACCGAGCTGCCTCAGCGACAGCATCTTCGCAGCAGTTGGATTCCTTGTATTGATCCTGGTGCAAGAACTGGATCACAGGGAGGTGCCCACACCGTGCGGTGCGTGCCATCGCCATTGGCGTGCACCCCTCGGACCGATTGGTCCACAGGAACCGCACCACGTCGAGGTGTCCATTCCCCGCGGCGAGATCAATTGCGTACGTACTGCACCCTTCCGTTCTATGGCGATGGAGAAACTCAACGACGTCTGTGTGCCCGTTCGTCGACGCCTCGTCCATCGCCGACTGTGTACACCCTTCGGTTCGATGTCGATGGAGAAACTCGACAACATCGAGATGACCATTGGCCGCAGCGTCGTCCATCGCCCTCGTCGTACAGCCTTCAGTCCTGGTCTCGTGGAGGAACCTGACGATCTCCAGTCGCCCACACCGCGCTGCGTGGTCCATCGCGTCGGTCGTGCAGCCTTCGTCTCGATTTTGGTGCAGATACTCGAGTAACTCCAAGTGACCTCGTGCTGCCGCACAGTCCATGGCGTCTGCAGTCAGCACGAGACCTGGGAATCGCTGTAGCATGTACCGAACCAGCACCAGATCTCCGTGGAGCATCATCGCGTCGCATAGTGTGAAGCTGACACCGGCGCAGGCATCCTTCCGGTTGTCTGCGAGCCATTGCACGACGTCGAAATGGCCTAGTGTTGCTGCAAATACCACCGCGCGGGCATCACAAGCCACGGAGGTATTCTCATGGAGCCATTGCAGTGCTGCAAAGTTGCGCCGCTCCGCCGCATGGGTCATCACGCGATCGAATCGAATGCGTGAGTCGACCTCCGGCCATGGGCACTTGCGGCTCGCGAGAAAGTGCTCTTGGTAGAGTCGATACAGACGCTGGAGCATCACGAAGTCACCCCGATCGATCGCCACGCAAGGCAGGAGGCCATTGACATACGCCATGGGCGAGTGCGGTTCGTGTCGCCGCGCATACTCGACCACAACGAACGGAAGACCTGACTGGAGCGATACGATGTGCTGGAACAATGCGCGGTTCGTGAGCACTCGCGTGGCTGGAGATTCAATGCATCGTGAATCAACCGCCATCTCGAAGCGATTGTTGGTCAGTCTGGTTGTGGAGGCGCGACAGCAACTCCAAGGAAGTGCTCTCTTCCGTTGCCCATCTCACTTTTGTTCGAAAATCGCAAATTCGAAAAATGTATACCTCTATAAATGAATAGTACCGTTGTTTCTGAATACATGCGAGGATCAAGTCTCATGTACTCGCCTCTAATACTTAATTTGCGTTTGTGACGAGCTCAGTGGGGGACGAAGAATGGAAGTCGGATGCATTCGCGTGCTCGCTGACGATGCGCTGCGCTCGCTCATTGTCTCGTTCGAGCGCGGGCTGCCTGGTCATCTATACCACTACTGGCTACAGTATCGCACGGCAATCCGCGCCAGTATCATGCACGGCGAGCCTGGAGAACTCGTGCGAATCGCGATTGAGAGAGGCGACGTGGCCAAGCTTCGAGCACTTTACGAGCTCTCCCGCGGCTCGGAGTACTACAAGAGCATGGCGATTCTGCAGTTTCATGGCGCGCTCCAATACGCTGCTACTTGTGGTCGAGTATCATCGGTAGAATGGCTTCATTCGAGTCCGCCGGATGGAGTCCACTGTGAACCAGCGGCTGCCCACGTCGCCACGGTCAACAACAACCACAAAACGCTGCGCTGGTTGCTGACCCGGTCCCCACAATGCAGCACAGGCCTGTGCCGCGACTCGGAACCACGTGAAAGTGATGGATTTGTTACTAGACACATCGCCAGAGCTAGCCGCAGCACCAAGCACGCTACGCCGGGCAGCAGAATCGGGTGCACTAGACGTCGTGCAGCTCCTCCACGACCGTGTGTTCGCCATGCATCACTGCAGAGACTACAAGGGCGTTGGTGACAAGGCCGCTGGCGCCGGACAGTTGCAAGTCGTCGAGTACTTGCACGCGGTCTGCGTCGCTGGTTTCTCCACGGACGCGATGGACTGGGCCGCAGCGAATGGCCACCTCGCCGTTGTCAAGTTTCTCCACCAGAACCGATGCGAAGGATGCACCGTGTACGCAATGGACCAAGCGGCAGCCCAAGGGTGGCTAGACGTCGTCCAGTTTCTTCACAACAATCGAACGGAGGGCTGTACCCTGTATGCGATGGACGGCGCGGCGCGGCGCGGCCACTTCGATGTACTAGAGTTCCTCCACTTGAACCGAAGCGAAGGCTGCTCGGCGTGGGCACTGGCGGAAGCCGCGGAGAAGGGCCACTTGGCGATCGTCGAGTTCCTCCACGCCAATCGCCACGGCCTCGACTGGGAAGACTCGTTATTCCGAGCAGCGCGCAATGGCCACTTGGACGTGGTGCAATTTTTGTGTGAGACGACACGGGTAGGCGACCGCGTCTTGGATGCCCGACGCGCTGCCAAGAGCTTCCACCGGGAAGCTGTGGTCACGTACTTGAACAAGCAGATTCAAAAGCTGCTCGAGCTCAAAGAGAGCGAACAGCGCGAGAAACTGCGGCGACGAAAGCACGCCAAGGGCAAGAAAAAACGAAGCAAATGACCGTGAGACCAAACACACGACCGTTTTTCATACTACTGCTGCCCACGCTGCTCACAAATGGTAGTCGATGCCAGCGTACTCGTTCGTGTCCTGGCCCACGGACTGGGAAGACCCATTGCGCTCGTAGCTGCGCTGACGCAACGTCTTGGAGAAGCGCCCGTCCGCGTAGTGTGCGTCCGCGACCACGAGGTGGTCAGAGGTCGAAAGCTCGCGGATCGAGTGGATGTTGACCTGGGACACGCGCGCCGTGTCCAAATCCATGTGCGAGTTCTGCTGCGTGAAAATGTCGGCCGTGTCCTGGCCGATGAGGTCTTCCACACCGAGAATGTCCGCGATTTTGCGCTGGAACCGCGTCTTGTAGAGCTCCGGTGGGATGGCCGAGAGGCCGTCGCCGTCCACGCCCTTGAACATGATCTTGAGGAACCGCTCCATCCGCTTCTTGACTGTCCAGGTCTGGAGGATATCGATCACACCGAGGTGGTAGTAGGCTGGACCCACCACCGTGTTGGCGAGGCGCATGCCCGAGCGAGGCAGGCGGCGACCGGACGAAGACACGGACGCGTTGCTAGTCGATCGATCGTCTCGCAGGGCCACATCGCGCTGGCGGGAGACCTTGCGGCCACGTCCGTTCGATGCGTCAGGCGTGGACGACACACTAAAGTGGTGGCGTGGTCGAGACGATGGGGCGGGTGGTGCCGGTCCGCTGAGCTGCGTGGTGTTGCCACTCGATCGGCCCGTGCCACGCGGGTCCAGCATGAACCGCTCAATGAACGGGTTGTACGGTGACGACTCGATGAGTCCCTGCACGTTCACATTCATGGGCGAGGGCAGGCCGTCCTCGGAGGCTTCGTCCACGACGTACTCGACCTCGTTCACGCCCATGAGCAGTGAGTAGTCCATGATCCCAAACGAACAGAGCAGGTCGCTGTCGGCACGCAGCTGGTGGTACAGATCCAGTGCAACGTCGCGGTCGAGCTTGAGTTTTTGCGTGAGATCCGAGTCCTTGAGCACAACGTTTGGTTCGTGGCCACCAAGACGCGACGGGCAATTCGCATTCTCTGGCGCGATGCTCAGGTGCATGTACTTGCGGTTGCAGTGGCGACAGGTCACTTTCTTGCCGCGCTTGGGCAAGTCCCCATGGCGGTTGACCCACGAGCCCTTGATATCGTACCGCGAGTGGATCACCTGGTCGGTATCAAAGAGGTTGGCCATGACCACAAAGGAAAACTGTTTGCCGTAGAGCTCGAGGCAGTGGCAGCCGTAGAAGCGCGTGAGCAGCGAGTTCGGGTGGTCGCACAGGTACTCGGCGTACTGCTGCGCGATGGACCGCAAGAACGTTGTCTCCTCTTTGCTCGTGCTCTTGACAATCAGCGCGCCATCCGACGAGAAGAACATGAACGCGCCACTCGCGCCTTCACTCAGTCGCTCCTTGGCCGTGGCCGAGAGCGATCGGATGTACGCGTCGTTGGACACGCCGAAGCGCTCGCGGATCTTCTTGAAGGCGTGCGGCTCGTAGTCGTGGAAGGTCTTGGTGCGCTCGGCGTGCTTGGACACGCGCTGGTTCTCGTCAAACACGGCACCGCCACCGTCCTCGGAAGGGCGGGAAGCAGACTGCATCGCCTGTGGATTGGCCAGGGTACTACCATTACCACCAGTACCACCAGTACCAGTACCAGTACCAGTACCAGTACCAGTACCAGTACCAGTACCGGCGGTCTTGCCCTGTGGCAGCAACGCCAAGTGCTGGATCCGCTGGGACGCAGGGAGCCGCTCGGCGGCCTGCACCGCTTGCACGATCCCGGATGTGGTGTAGAACAGCACCTCTCGCCGCAGCGCGGCGTTGACCTGCGGACTGAGGTCAATCTCGGCTTCATCGTCCCGGGTGTGCCACCACCGCGTCAAGTGGGCGACGCGAAAGTCATTGAGCGCAAACCAGATGACGAAATCGATGTATCCTTTGCCGGCGATCATGAAATTGAGCAGCTCGCTGGAGACACTGGGCTTGGCACGGTCGCGCGAGAGGAATTGGACGTAGACCACACCCACAATCAGCCAGTAGAACGTGACAGCGAAGACGTTGAACCGCGCACGGTTGATGGACTGGACACGGATCGCGTAGGTCTCGGGCATGCCTTCGCTCAGTCGTTTCCAGGCCCAGAGCCAGACGCCAATGCCAAACACGAGGATCACGGCCATCCACACGTAGAAGAATGCCCAGCTCACGAGGTTGGCGTTCACGGCACTATAGTCTTCGGCAAAATTGTCGATCACGGTGACCCCGGGGGCACAATTCTGTGGCACATCGGGGTCCAGTGTCCGGAGTGCGTTCGTCCAGCACACGCCGAGGTCCGAGTACCCTGCCCAGTCATCGGTGGCCATGAGGATCCCACCGAGCACGAGCCCGGCGCCCCAGCACACGATGTGGAAGAGCTTGGTATTGCGCTTGAAATCCGTGAACGGGTTGGTGAGACTGAGCAGCAGGTTGAGCGTCATGCAAAAGAACCAGGCCTCCGCGGCAATGAGCGAGAATTCAAAGAGGCCCGCGAAGGCGTCGCACGTGGCGCTGGCCGTGGGCGCGAAGGAGCACCCGCACTGTGTGTTGCGCCGGTTGCAGAGCGGCTTGCAGTCGTAGAACAAGCAGCGCGCAAATTGCTGCGCGAGGAGTTGGAGCACAAAGATGGCGTCGGCGATCGTGCGCCAAAACATGAGCGGGTTCGGGTGCTGGCGGTGGCGCGGCACACTCACGAACGAGAGGATCACGAAGACGACCGAAAACATGGACAGCACGGCGCCCCAAATTAAACCGGGCGACAAATTCTCGTACTCGGCCGTGAGCGCGAGCGTGATGGCGACCAGGAAGCCAACAAACATGACGAGCTGGAACCACCGCGTGGAGGACTGGAAACACGTGGTGAGGTGCAAGGACGGTGGGGGATGCATGTAGTCATAGGCGCCGCCTCCGCTCGCGCCCTGGCGGAAGCGCGGGCGATCCCGATCGGTGTCCATGTCGCCGCCGTTGATGCTGCCGCCCGTGGAAGACTTGGGCGTGCTGTGGGGATGGTACA
This sequence comes from Pythium chondricola, assembly GCA_023337575.1. NCBI lineage: Eukaryota > Oomycota > Peronosporomycetes > Pythiales > Pythiaceae > Pythium > Pythium chondricola. The sequence goes on from JAADXF010000142.1 coordinate 9,339, forward strand.
AGTCGTTCATGGTTTTAGACCTTTAGACCCTGTTCCACGACCGACCCCACCAACTGTTGTCACTGAGGCGATTGGGGGGAGGGGGTGCGTAGAAAAACGATACGACGACAACCGCCTTGGCGATAGACTTGAACCGCAGTACTGTATCTCTGGTGTGGACGTTGCGTTTGGCAGAGCGAGCGCTGATCCGATCAGTCGGCTTCCACGCTGATGCAATCGCTGATGCGATTGATCAAGGAGACCGTGGTGCGACTGCAGAGGAAAACGGGGGACAGTAAGCTGCCACCGACGCTTCCGCTTGTGGGAGCAATTGCCGATGGTGAGTGCTGGCTTCTCACCTGACGCAGCGCTCTTGATTGGCTAAAAGGGTGTGCTGCGAACCCTGCTGAATTTTTCAGCAACATACCGGTTATGCTTCGGTATATACCGGCCAAAAAACCAGTTTATCGAACTTTGAGGAAATTGTGAACCGAAATAGTCACGTTAGCAACGCTACTAGAAGTACATCGACATCTCATGTCTGGAAGAAATGACGAGCCACCTCTCGCAGTGCGAGTCGCAACCGACCGCGATCCGCAGACGGTTGATGCATCCTATCTTGTTGCAGACAATCTTCACATTTTCGGGCACATGAGATGTTGAATTTCATTCACTTTGAACAAGCGAGATGGCCAAACTGTGAGCAACAAAGAGGCAGACACAATCCAACAATGTGCCGCCGTACGACTATGTCCACCCTGTGCTTCTTGACGGAATGCACACAGTGGTGACGGCTCACAACCACAATTTTTCGACTGAGCAGCCGTTGGTGAACACGTACATCGACGCCAGTGGCCACGTTCAGTTGACCGAGCTTCAACGCTTCAAACAACGTGCTTCGAATGTCGTCCGCATCGTGCTTTTGCTGGATTTCTGTGGGGATGCGACGGTTGCTCGCCTTATAGTCCTTTTCATGGGTTGAGGCCGCGAACAGCGCACGCACAAACCATTGGCATCATCCGATCATGAGAATCCTCCAAGCATCTCCATTCATACCGTTTCCGATTTGCACACGAACCAGACGGCAATAAAATTGGCGATCGTCCACAAACCTATGAAAACATATATGCTTTCTATCAAGGTGGCTAAGTTTTTGTTTTGGATCGTTTTTCATCTGTGTATTTGCATTTACCTCTTTATCCTGATCACAATGTTTATCGATATGTACATTCAGAGAATTGTCCACTCTGACGCTTACACCCATTCGCCAACCATGGAGTCTACATCCAGCGCGATCGAGCAGGCCATCCGCACCATCATCCCACGCACGTCGCCAAGCGAGCTCATGGAAGCAGTCGTCGAGCACGCAAACAATGCGAGTCAGGATGGCACGCGCCTACGTGCGATTGCGGGAGCTTGAACAGTCCCGGCAATACAACTAGCAGCTGGACGTCGTCGACCTCAAGCGTCAGATCGCCGAGCTGAATGAACCAACTGCGCGAGCTGCTCGCCTCGCAGACGTTGAATCGCGCCGATGATGGCGATGGCTCCTGTGTGCGCATCGCTACTGTAGTGTCTACTGCGCCGTGATGGCGCATGGCTAAATTTACCAGGAAGTCGTGCTGGTTGACAACACGGATCGACGGATCGATTCAGCCGCGTACCTGCAGAGCGCGATGGACGACAACGTTGCGATAGGTCGGTTTGTTGGTCGCAAGAATTTTCTGCCCATGATGAAGCGGTACACGGCCTACTTCCCCAACAGCACCTTGCAACTGTCGAACGCGATGATGCTGCCAATGAAAGGTGGTCAAGGAGGGGAGCAGCTCCTCGTACGCACGCAGGGTGACTACAGCGCATGGATGAGTATGCACACGATCGAAGCCATCTTCCCACCCATTGTGAACCATGCGAAGCTCGTGCAGCAACTGCTATCGTGCCCACTGGAAGGCCAGTCGCAGTTTGACTTCGTGTTGGATTGCGCCACGCAACGCATCGTGCGGTTTAATGCCGACATGAATTTCCTCCCGGCGTTTATGAAGATCGCACCGGATCCATTGCAACTTGCCTACCTCTTTCACCCGGCCAAGATCTCGGAAGAAATGTTTATCGGCGAGCTGAACGAGTTTGAAGAGTCGAAGCCGTGCCCGGTCACTCCTGCCTCATGCGACGCGGGCGAAGGTTTGGAAAGATCCCCTCGTGAAGGCACCCTGAACAACCACCCAGTAGTAATGTATACCCACCCGTCCAGATTGTGTCGCGTTCCCTCAAGATGGCTGATCTGTTGTTCCCGGACCGTGACGACTGCGCGAATCCGCGTCAACCATCCGTGTCTTCGTCATTCTAGATGCCTGTGAATGTACCCCTCGGTGTGAATGCTCGGTGTAACCCATGTGATCTTGATCGACAATGGTCTGCTCATAAAGAACATGTTTTGTCCTCATCATAGTCTATTTCATGGCGTGTTTTTTCTGTACTCTGTATCTGCAAGTGGTTAGACGCGTCGTCGTGTCTTGGGTTTCGACTCTGCTCCCTGCTCGTCGTCTTCGTCGTGATCGTCATCATCGTCAACGACTAACCGACGTGAAACAGAACTCGGTTCCCGTGGATCATTCTCCACTTCATCGCCGACGTTGTTCTCCGCCTCCTTGGATTTAGACTCACTGCCACCGGTGGATCGTCGTCTCTTGCGCTTCCGACCGGATCCAGAGTCCAGACGTCCTCCTCCTCCTCCTCCTCCTCCTCCAGTACTCGTTGGCTTCATGTGTGGTGGCCACTCGATCTCGCTCTGCATGCCTGAGGTCTTGAGGTGCTTGGGGCACCAGGCCTGGTAGTGCGGATCCCGGGTCAGCTGGCCATTCACGAACGCACAGGCCACGTGGTAGGCCGTAAGACACCGCTGGCTGGCGCACTGGATCTTGCTGGTACCCTTCTTGCCACCACAGATCGCACAGGTCAACGCACGCCGCTCATCCATTGGAATCTGGTCCACCCCGTGGGCCACACCATCTTTGAAGAACGTCTCGGGCGTGTACATGGCACACTGCGGGTGGACCACGCGTCCACACGCCGTCGCCGCAAAGTCTCCGCCCGTGAGTTCACAGAGAACGCACACTACTTCGTTGCCTTCCTGCTTGATCTTGTTGATGAACATGCCGCCGCACGAATCGTCGACGTCCGAGTCAGAACCCAAGTCCTTCTCCTGGGTACGACCAGCACCAGTGGCCACGGCCCCTCCTTTCCCACTCACACGAGTGTTCTGTCCACTGCATGCAGCGTGGATCCCCTCCGCTGTTCCATCCTCGTTCTCCTCCTCGCTCTCCTCTTCCAACTCTTTGCGCGCCGCCGCCATCTCGCGGTACATCTCGCCATAGTGGCGACCTTCGATCTCCGCTAGCCTGCGTTTGCGATAGTCCCTTGAAGCGTATTCCGTCTCGGCCGCCGACTGCAGCGCCGCAAACAGTTCTTCGTTGCGCTGCATCACAAGCTGGAAATGGTGCTGCGCCTGGCGGAGCTGCACGGCGATTTCACTGGTCTCATCCTCCTCGTCGTCCTCGTCGTCCTCCCCAAGCTCATCCATGTACTCCACACTACCTGCCAGGGCATCCGACAGCAATGCCTCCACACCAGACTGCTTGATAGGGAAATGCTGGTGCCACAGCATCTCACGCTTGCCCTCGGTACCCCTGCGCTCGAGTGACACGCTGTTCTTGAGCACTGCGACTTGCAAATGGACCTTGCGCTCGGTGCTGCGTGCCATCGTGGGCAACTCCACCTCCAGGTCTTCTACCTGGATCCGCATCCCCACTCGTAGCTTGATCGGTGTGTCCTCCTCTGGCTTCTTGGTCTTGTCCTGGTCAGTCGTTGACGTGAAGGACGACGTGGTAGCGTCAGCCTGTTCGTGTGTACCTGTCGCGCTGGACTCGTTCATCGAGGTCACGGCAGCGATCCACTTGCGCTCCACCTTCTTCTCCCCACCTCCAAGCACATACTGCACGTCGTAGACGTACCGCTTCATGATGCCGTCCTCGGATTTCACTTCGTGGACCTTTTTAATGCGCGCCGCACCGCCCAGTTTGTTGATTCCTGGCCACGTGCGCTTGGCCACTTGCACCGTGGCGCCGATCGCGAGCGGCGGGCGGTCATCCCACTCATCTTCATGGTTCACCTGCTCGACACTTGCGTTGAGGAAGATGGGATCGTTGGCCAGACTGCGACGCTTGTTCTTCTTGTGGTCACGGAATTCCTTGATGAATGACGGCACGGGGAGCTCACGGGAAGGGAAATCGAGTAGTGCTTGCGTCGTACAGGCGTACTCTTTGTGCGCACGGCTCAAGCGGAAGCCTAGGTGGGTCTCCACACTGCCAAGGAGTGCCCTGAAGGTGGTAGGGTCCATCTTGGGCACGAAGAAGCCAGCCTCCAGCGACTTCCACATGAGGTGCATGGCCAGTTTACCATCCGAGCGCAGGTAGAACCACGGCCAGTCGATGCTCAGTGCCTCTTCCACCGGAGTGCGATCCGTCTTGTCCGTCGACGCCGCCTTGGGCGCTTCATCCGTGGGTAGTTTACTTGTCTCCACTGGGATAGAGGTCTGTGTGAGCTTGGGCTTGTGGTCGGCCACGACTGGCTTGGCTGGTGGTGGGGCAGTAGCTGCTACTGGCTGGGGCGGAGCGGCGGGCACTCCGAACAGAGTGAGTGATCGTTTCGTCTTGGTCTTGATGGCAATACGATACGGTGGTTGCAGGCCGCTGAGCACCTGCTTGAGTCGAACGACGTCGCTGCATCTCATGGACACGTCGTTGAGCGCGACGATCTCATCGCCGTCGTGGAGAATGCCACGGCGCAGTGCATCTACGACGGCAGGGTTGGTGGTCTGGGCAGTCAATCCTTGGATTGCCACGGCTGCACCATGGGCACGCGTCTCCGTTCGAAGGCTGAGACCCAATGGCACTCTCGGGATGACCAGCAACACGTCTTCGAATGCTCCAGCCTCAAGCATACCCGCGTTGAAGGGGAGTAGCACTTGAGTCTTGGCATCAGCGTCGGGTGCTGGAGTGCTGGCCTGCACTGCATGTGGTGTAGGTACTGCCGCTAGCGTCGGCTGGAGTGAAGGCTGCACAGCGCCAGGTGGTTTGGTGATCTGCTTGACCATTCCAAAAGCTGGGACCATGAGTGTTTGCTGCTTCTTTGGTGGACGGCCACGCTTGGGACTCTTCTGTTTGCCTGGCGAGACAGCACGCTGTGATGGCGGCTGGGGCTCTGCCTGGGCAACAGGTTTGTGTACGGCTGTCGGTCGCACGGGCGATTTCTTCCGCTGTGGTGTAGTGTGGATGTCCGACTCGACGTCGGACGAGAACATACTGCTGTTGTCCGACTCTTCATCGAGTAGCACGCCGTCGTCGTCGTCCTCGTCGTCACTCGCTGCGTCCGAGTCGCTGTGTGTGTGTGGCTTGAGCAGCCGCTTCTTGCCTGGCGTCTTGGTGCGCTTGGAAGTCTGTGGCAGCGGCTGTGGCGTTGATTGCTTTGGTAGTCTACTCCTAGGACGAGGAGTAGCTTCTTCGTCAGTGGTGGTGGCTGTCATGGACGTGGGTGGATCGCGGCCGTAGAATCCCTTAAAGTGACGCGTGCAAGCGCTGCCAAACTGGTCCTACACATAGAAACACAGGGTCAGATGGATGCCCAGGGTACAGTGTGTTGATCCACGCACATTTTCATCCATGAAGATGAACTTGGTGTGGTTCTTGAGTGCGCACAGCACGTGGTAGGACGTCGCACACTTGCCGACGCAGCACTGCGCACACGCGCCGCGGTTCCTGCGACGCAAGACCACCACCATATCACATGAGACACTGAAGCCATGGCGACCGTCCGTCCTACGTGTAGTTGACTCACTTTTTCTTGCAAAAGCAGCACCGCAACTGTCGTCGGTCCTGCAGATACTCCTACACAAGCACAGCATGAGTACTTCCAGCCAATGAGAGCAGCCACTTGCTCCACATCAACAGGTACACGTACAACGCCACTGATGACTTCTTGACCTGGGTATTTGTGCGACGCCTGCACGTATAGCTCGGGCAGGTACATAGAGCACGCCATGTGGACCCATTTGTCATCGACTGTCGCGATGAACGCGCCGCCTTGGACGCGACAGGCCTGGCACTCGAGTTCGTAGGTCGGCGTCACATTACTACCGACATCCTGACCCTGGAGATACCGCTGACACGGGTGGCAGAACCAGTCGTCGTCCGGCACGTCGTCGATGCGGTAGCAGGACTGGTGCACGGCAGTATTGCACCAGTCACAGATCACGATCGGGTCGTGCTCGAGCGAATCGGCCTGGAAGCACACGCCGCACACGATCTCGTCCTCGGCATTCGCGACGACGTTCGCCTTGTTCATCTGCTGGGGATGCATCCTACCGGCATTCATACGCGGTGCTTTGACCTCGGTCGTGGCGTGGATCCTACGCGCTGGACGCGCTGTTTTCGAGTGGACCTGCTGCTGCTGCTGTGCTGGCTTGGCCTTGGTGGGCTTGGGCGCAAAGATGTTCCTCGCCACGCCCGTGGCCGCGAGCCGCGCGTCCTCGTCCACCTCCAAGCACCACTCCATTTGCTGTCGGAAATGCTGCAGCGCTGCCAGAAGAAAGAGCTCATTGCCACCGCCGCCGTGGATATCGTCCTCTAATTCGTGGACAAACTGGTCCAGCAAGTCTGCGAGGTCTGGGAGATCGCGGCCGTTGATGAGCAGCTCATGAAGCTCGGAGACGCGGACGCCGATGGTGCTTTGTTGGATCTGGAAATCAAAGAGATCGTGCTTGGCGAGGCGGTCGATGGACTCGCACGAGAAGTGGCGATCGCCCGCCGTGCCGTAGCTGCCGACGCTGCTGGGCATCGAAGGGGAGAGAGCGAGATGGCGATTGCGCGCGACTCGCGTGGGCACAATTGGTCGACTCGTGGGGAGCTCCTTCCCGCCAAAACAGTGCCGGTGCTTCTCTTAAGTGCGATTTGATTCCCAAATGTTGATCATTCGTGGTTGTGGAAAGATTGAAAGCATGTGGTACACATAACGGAGAACGGTACACTGTACCCTGAAATGAGCTTGGGACAGGAAGCATGAGCACCATATCGTCCGCACCTTGGATGCAGCGCAGGCTGCGCTTCCCGCGCAAAACGACGGTCTTGCTGTGACGTACTTCCTCACTGATCGAAGCCACACGCCGCAGCTCAACGATCTCGAGCCGACTGCCCAAGGAGACGTTCCCGTTCGCCGACTATTTATCTGAAACATTCATCGACTCCTCACTGTGCGAGGGTCGTCACCAAATCGTAGAGGATGATCTATTATCTCGGTATTTGGTATTACGTCATTTTGGAGTTAAATAAACAACTTTGACCCCGGCTACCTCTACGCACGAGCATCAAGCTGAAATGATGGCGACGCTTCGAGTGCGTAGTGTGCAGTGGGCTTGGCCTGTGAGGGTCTTCACTTCTGTAATGAGAGAAGCTGGGACACCTCATACTATGCTCGCACACAGGTAGGGCACTTCACCTTGCAGCATCACGAATGAAGTAAATGCTTGGTCTTCATCACCGTTCCAGACCTGTAGACACTCGTCAGCTGTAGCGATCATATCGACTTGGTAGCCGATGGTTTCGTTGTAGGTGGAGAATGCTTGCAGGATGCGGATGATACTGATCAGCTCCTCTGGGTCCCTCCACGTGACGAGGTTGGACACGTCCTCCTCAATAACCTCGTACTGAGGGCAACCTCCGCACTTGCAAATGTAGTCTTCGACGAAGTAAATCGTCTCGTTATCGCAGGACGACGCCATACGTAGTAGTCGGGAGGCCATCGCTTCGATCAGTTCGTCGTCGTCGATGTCTTCATACTCGTCACTGATACTACTCGCGGGATTCTCGCTACTGGTCTCCAAGTCGCTGAGCCACTCGGTGCATTCGGTTGTAGCAGACTCGGTATCGTTGTCATCATCGCGGAGGCACTTGTACATTGTGCGGTCGGTCACTTGTTTGGTCACGAAGTCGGAAGGAGTGTAGACGAACCATGGCGCATCCGCAATGACCTTCTCTTCCTTCTTCTTGCGTGGTGGTGTATATGTGTCGTCGTATACGATCTGAAACTCGTCGAAGACGTCTTCGTCCGACTCCGGCAAGCTTGTTGCGGTTGGTTGTGCGAGTGGTCCCAGGACGTGATGAACGGACCGCTTGCACACATCGATTGCTTTGGAAACGAGAATACTAATGATGTCTCCCGTTGGCTGACACGGTGTGTGGACTGCCTTGGTCCACGGCTTGATCGTGTGTCGTCGTCGTCGTGGTTTTGGTGCGCTCGAGAACCAGTCGGCATTCGAAGCAAAGTTGCCCATGGTGTATGGTTGAGTGATCGATTTGATGTGAATTGTAGAATGAGATGTCGGACGAGTCTGCCCGATGTGCATACAGCCTTGCAAAAAGTGGAGATGTTCATGTTCTTTGTGAACCTGCAGTGAACGGAGCTGTTCATATTCAGATTGAACATTCAGTGAGTTGGACGTCGTGATTGGTTGGAGGAAGCACATCCCAAATTTCGAATGTTCATTGAGATCAGGGCGATGATTCGCTAATAGCAAATTTCGAATGTTCATTGAGATCAGGGCGATGATTCGCTATGCGAGAGTGTTCGAAAACTCATTTTGACCAATGATACACATTCACTTGATATTCGATGTCACAGTTTTCTTACTAAATGTTCGTCTTGCACATGAGCCATACCAACATATTTGAATGTATTATTAAAGTTCAACTTGATTTCGAAGGTAAAGACAAGGACTCATCCATCCCCCTGGCTCTGTAATTGCACCCATTTTCCATTATAAGAGGTTTTCGCTGGTGTGCAATTACTACAGTACTTAACGTTAGTAATTGATTGTCATCGCCGCCAGAATCCAGAATCAAGGAACGGGGAGGCCATGGAGAACCAGGACCTCGCTGCTGCGATTGAGGCGAGATGTCTGCGACTCGTCCGAGAAGCAGTTGCGCGTGGTGGCGATGTGAACGCCATGGTCGAGGTATGGGATGCTGGTCGCGTTTTGAATGGGAGGACCGACCATGGCAAGTCACCCCCATCATCATGGTCGGGCAGAAACGGCTCCCATTGAATTGTGCGGCGCACAACGGAGACCTGCCCATTGTAGAGTTCCTGATCGCGAGTGGTGCTGACGTGGCCGCTGCCGACAAAAGTGCTTATGTAGGAAGTGCCTCTCCATACTGTGGCATGGAATGCATAGGTTCTGATCACGTGTCATTCACACAAACAGCAACCGCAGCCTGCTCTCCACGCGGCTGCTGTAAACGGATCGGTGGCGATTCTGTCGTGTTTGCTAGACCATGGCGCCGATATGAATGCGCGAGGAAAGGTGCGTTAGGTGGATATCGTCACAGATCTGTTCTCTCGATGCTGACGGTGAACAAATGACCCTAGGATCCTGCAACGGTGCTACACACCGCAGCGAAGAACGGCCACGCCGCGGCGATCGAGTTCTTGCTGCTGAATGGGGCGTTGCCATTCCTTGAGGATGCGGTGGAGGTACGGAGAGGCTCAGCAAAGATGGTCTCTTCACTGTCAGGCTAATGTTGTGGGCCATACAACACAACAGTACTTTCCACCACCGTTGCACCTGGCAGCTGCCTCTGGTTCCATCGATGCAGTGGATATGCTATTAAAATACGGGGCGAATATTCATTTGCAGTGCATGGTAGGTAGTTGTCCATCTACTGTAGTCAATCCCTGTTGTTTCCATGTTTATGCCTAACGTTACCGATGATGCACAGAGTGGTCGCAGCGTCTTTCTCGATGCAGCAAGCATCCAAATGGTCGAGTTCTTGCAGTGCAAAGGCGGCGTCCTCCCTGAGGTTGACTCACTCATGCTGTCCAGCGATGACGTATCTTTGCTGATGAGGTGGTGGTGATATCTAATACATCGGGCAGAGCAAGGATCAACTCTTCGAACAAGCGCTGACCAAGAAGAACCTTCACCTCGCCGAGCACTACTTGAAGCTTGGAATGGATCCGTCCAGCCAAGTACGTAATTACCCTTGGATTTCGGGTACTATACTACGTAGTATGAGTGCGCTGGCCCGTACCACGGTACGACAGTAGATTGCACTGACTGCACTGGGTGTGACCAGTTTCTGAAGAGCACACTCGCTCACAACTCCCAGTGTCTGCCGACGACGATCGTGGAAATGCTGCTGGCTCACGGTGTCCGACTGGTACGTCGATGCACCAATTAAACAACCAATTCATTGCTCACCCGCCTCGAACTCGGTAGGATCGAGACTCGACTGCGCTCCACAAAGCGTGTGGCAACTACTCCGACCGCACGGTAGCGACCGTGAGGCTGTTGCTACGTCACGGTGCCAACGTGCACGCATTGAACCACGCACGTGTTCCTCTGGTACAGCTGAACTATGTGTGACCAATCTTATAGTGATGATGTCCCCCGACAGAACAAGGAGACTCCACTCCACGTGGCGACTGCCCACCTGTGTCACGCGAGTGTGCAACTCTTGCTGGAGGCGGGAGCAGACGTGAATGCTGCCGACAAGGTACAGTACAGTATCGCGTTGCGCTCACTGGTATCGTTGATGACGCACTTATGGTATCGATGCAATGAGCAAGCGGGGTGAAACCGCGATCTACCGTGCTGTCTGGCGTGAAGACTACGCGCTTGTCCAGTTGCTCCTGGAGCACGGCGCGAACGTCAACTCTGTCACCAACGTGAGTGGTCGTGCCATGAAAGCTAGCCCACCCGGAAAAAGTATGCTGACACAAGGATACCAAGAATGGGATAAGCCTTCTCCATGCTTCGTTCCATGCGGAGATCACCGAGCTGCTCCTCAGTTACGGTGCGGACGTGCACGCGGTGACAAACGTACGCCGCGTCCTTTTACTTTCGATTGCTTCGTTCTTTGACGGCATCCAGTGCTGACACAGCCTTCCACACGTTGCATTCTGTAGGCCGGTGACTCGGTGTTCCATATCGCGAGCTCTCCCTGCTGCAAAACCGATCAGTCGCTGACGTGCGACAACGCTCGTGTACTTGTTGCGTACGGTGCCGACGTGACGGTACTGAACGAGGTGAGTGGCGATGGTCGCAACGGGAAATACGGTACCATCGCAAGAAGCATGAACTCGTATTCGCTACTGGATTGCACGGCAGAAACGGCACAGCACCATCGCCACACTCTCCCGATCGGCCCACGGTCGGGCTCGCCTGGTGACGTATCTGGTCGAGAACGGCGCGACCGTCAGCACCCAAAGTGAGGTACGGAGTGGGCACTGTAAATTTACTGCTCCGATGGAAGCGTGGGAGTAGAAAACTCACGGGCTGCGTCCGATGGAATGTTGTAGCACGAGCCTCCGATGCTCCACTACTTTGTTCGGAATGCAAGTGAATTCGAGACCATGGTTGACACGGTGCTTGCGGCGGGAGGTGACCTCGATGCCGTCGACTATTATGTGAGTATCGGTATCCACTGCCTCGATGTGTGCACGAGTGGTATCGCCAACACTAACACTGCTGCTGTTCTTGAGTTTAGGACCGACGCACCGCGCTCCATCAGGCGGCGGCAAATGTGGCGTGCAATGCCGTGCAGCTGCTGCTCCAACGCGGCGTGGCCGTGAACGCCATGAACGTGGTGAGCCTGGGAATTCCTCTATTGTGCTGTTGCTTGTTGCTGGTTCTGATGCACCCGCGTTGGCAGTATGGGAGGACGCCGTTGGCTGAGGTGATCAAGGCAGCGCACAATGAGAATTTTACAGGTGCCTACAAGGTCGCACGCCTGCTATGCGAAGCTGGTGGCGTCTTGCCCCGTCTCGACGACCTGTCGGGGGCCGAGAGCGAGGACGACGAGGACGACGGCACCGACATCAACTACTCGGAGTGGCTCAAGTCGATAGTGAGCATGGCGGATGAACTCGACGCCTGTGTGCAGCACTGGCTCCGCCAGCGGTCTCTCGGTGTGCCCCTCGTCGACATCGATCTCGAGATCATCGACGAGGGAGTTGACGCGATCAACTCGTTCGTAGCAGGGCACTGAGTGAGGGGTGACGCAATCGCTGTGCCATGTCCAACAAGCACGTAAGCTGAGCGATGGTACAGTAGTGCGTAGTGCGCGCGCCGACAAATGCGACGTTTTTTTTCTTCGAGTTGGGTTCGTGCTGTGCGTGTGGTGTTCGTACCGTGGCTGGCTGGCTGCCAGCATCCAGTCCAGACCTAGAGCAAGCCCTGGCGTGCGAGATCCTCGAATGTCTTGCGACTGAGCACATTGCCCTCCGAGTCTTCAAACTCTTCCTCGTTCGACGGGTTCCAGTTCTCCGAGTCGATCTGGTCCTTGAGCTTCTCATACACTACAGTGCACACCATCGAGTTAGCCAACCGAGCCGCAGCATCGTGAGAGGATCACACAAACGTACGCGCCATCGTGTCACTGATCAGCGTGATGTCGTGAAAGTGCTTGGTGTTGGGGATGCCGAGGCAGCGCATGCCGTGTGCATGGCGCCACTGCTGGAAGTGGCGGTCAAAATCACGACGGCCCCAGTAGCTGTGGTTACCACAGATCTCGCACTTGTACTCGACGCCGAGCCCATGGAGCTTGTACAGCCAGTACGGGATCGGCTTGCCGTCCCAGCCGAGCGGCAAGTTGAGCGGGTTGTAAATCGGCTGGTCCTCATCGTCGTTGTCGTCGCCCATATGATCCAGGTCCACATCGGAGAACGCACCTTCCTCTTCTTCGGCGAGCTCCGCTTGGAGCTCGTCGTGTGTCCGCGTCTGCTTGACTTCCAAGTACGAGATGGTGCCGTGGATAACTTCGGTCAGCAGCTCGTACATGCGTCGAATCAGTACTTCGTCAAACGCAATCGACTCGCGGAGCTTCTTGGAATCCGTTGTCGTCCCATTGCTGGTACTATTCTGTCCCTGCGCAGCCGCCTCCGCTGCCTTCTTGTGCTTCTTGCCACTCAGATGGCTCGTGTACACGCCCTCGGAGGTGAACTGCTTGTCACACGCCACACAAAACAGTGGTGGCGGTGGAGCGCTCGCCCCGTTGGAGGTCTCAGTGTGGCGACGGTTCCAGCCGGCCACCTCGTTCATCGCCCACTTCTTGTCGAAACTGGCCGTGGTCTCGGCGATCACGTCGTCGAGATCCACGAGCGGCTGCGTCTTGCGGTAGAAGTCAAGCAAGTAGCTCTTCAATTCGGTCAGGTACATCTGGTACGCGGTCGACTTGCGCTTGTCGTCCTCGGGGATGTCGGCGAAATCATGGAAGCAACTGAGATACGTGAGGTAATCCACACGGCTCTCGCTCTCGTTCTTCTCACGACGCGCGCGGCGGCTCGACGAGCGCGTGGATGCCTTGGACGCGTGCTTCACCATCGACCTGGGTGCCGGTATCAAATACATCGATGGTAAGTGGTTGGTGGCCTCGGTAGGTTTTCTCTCTCTGTGCGTGTGTGCTCCACGCACCATCTGAAGGGCGGCAGGTTCTGGTAGCGCATGTAGAACTCGTTCAGGTCGACGTACTTGCCAAAGTGCTCTTCGCCGGAGAACTGTGGGTCATCGTCCACAGTATAAGTAAAATGACCGAAGCGTCCTAGCATCAATCGAATAGAACATGGGGAGCGCACCACGAGCTGTGGACGGAGTGCATCGTCGACGTCGGGCTCGTGGACGACGGGTGTGTTTGGGTACTTTTGGTGGAACGCACGGATCGATTTGAGCTGCTCGTAGAACGCGGTGAAGACGGCGCGGCCGCGCATGCTCTCGGTCTCCTCCGCGAAGGTCCTGTCAATGGAGTGTTAATGCGTGTATGGATCGTATGCAGACCGTGGTAGACACACTTGTCGTTGTCCTCGTATAGCTCGTGCACGTGCTTGCTCTGCTCCACGACTTTGTCGAGGAGATTGCTCACTTTGTGTCCGTGGAGCACGCGCTCGCGATGCTATTATATATGCAGAAGGAGACACACGAACTGGGTGAATACAACGGCGTAAGCGACCGTAAACGACGCGCAAACAGACTCACATTGCGCGGCTTCTCATTGAGAATCGAGATGATCGTGCGCTCGTAGGATTCTACGGCCTCCTGGCCTGCGCGGAGCTGCTCCAGCACGGTGGACGCCATGATCGATTGGGGTTGCTGGTGAGTGCACTGGCAGCTTGCGTTCGTATCTAAACGAATCTGTACAGTCTTCTACTTTCTCAGACTCTGATCTGAGTTTTGGATATCTGAGTCTGGTTCCAGCAAAAGTTGCCGATCACAAAACAAATCCGACAACCATGGGGGAGAGTGAGCAGGAAAGCAGTGCGCTGTTGCGCGCGGCATGCGCCTCCGGCTCACTCCAGGACCTGCAGGCTCTCGTGGCTATAGGTCACAAGCTCTCGCTCAAGGATGAGGTGAGTGGGTGTGGTCAAGAAGTCCGTGAACGAGCTCAGCTAACGAGCCATTTGCTGGTTGAAGTGGGGGCGAAGTCTACTGCATGTTGCCGTTGAAAACGGACGCGTCGAGATTGCCGACTACCTGATCCATCACGGACTGGACATGTGTATTCTGGACCAGGTACGTGGGGGGAGAGGGAGAGGGAGAGGGGGAGAGTGCGTCTCCCCAAGACAAGCAAATGGCATGTAACGAATATGGTGAAATCCAGTTCAACGAGTCGCTTCTCCACGTCGCGGCTCGGTTCAGCAGCTTTGAAATGGTCCAGTTGCTGGTCAAGAGAGGAGCAAACGTCTGCTCGGATCGCAATGCTTCTATCCAAGGACAGGGTGAGGTGAGTCACGTTGAAATGGGTTGTACTATGGTGAACACAGTTAACTTGATGACGCTAGGACCCGGAGGACTTGTTGGTGCTCGCCGTGCAGCATCTCTCCCTGGAAGCCGTCAAGTTCCTCCTGGATGCTGGTTGTTCTGTGGATGTAAAGCATCACAGTCGACTGCTGCGCGCTGTGGCTGGAAGTGGGGACTTGGCGATGGTCGAGTTTTTTGTGGCCCAGGGCGCTGATATCTCTGCAACCGATGAGGTACAGTTCAGTATACTCTCAGTCTACCAAGACAAGTGATTTGCTGGGTACTGATACAACTTGGTGTGCAGTATGGCAACTCGATGGTCTGCGTCGCGGCCAAGCACGGGCCCGTCGAGCTCGTCGAGTACTTCATCAAGAAGGGGCTACGCGAGGTTCGTGGTTAACGCATTCATACCCCTCGCAAGCCACTTATCCATCACTTTCAGGACGGTGATCTGCTGCTTCGAGCCGCCGTCGAAGGGGATCAGTTGGACGTGCTCAAGTACCTCGTCGCGATGCGGCTCAACTTGCATTCGACCGACAGAGTATGTACATGTGACTGTTGTTCAAAGACTGAATTTCTCATCACTCATTCATCCATCATAGGTAGGAAGAACATTGCTCCATACTGCAGTTCAACGTGCAAGCTTGGCCATGATCAAGTATCTCGTCAAGAGGAATGTGGACGTCTTCGCCATCACACGAGACGGCCACTCGCTCGTGCATACTGCCGTCGCGCGCGGAGATCCCAGTATCATCGACTACGTCCTGAGTCTTGGCTTCGATGTTGCTACGGTGAACTCGGTGCGTATCTGCCATGCAAACCTCCGTCTCTGTCACCCACTGAAAGGTGTTTCAGGGCGGTCCGTCACTTCTTCACCTCGCTGTGCGAAGCGGCAATCTTGACAACGTAAAGTTGCTGGTTACCAAAGGACTTTCCTTCTTGGAAGTTGACGAGGTAAGGTGATCTCTGTTGTAGCATGCCTAGAATCGTGTGCACGCCTGAACCATACATATCGTCGTTGCTAGAACGGCCACACTTTGCTCGAAGTCGCGACGTGGAAAAACGATCTCCCAATGATCCAATTGCTGGAAGAGCGTGGTCTCAAGCTTACCAACACGGGCACGGTGGGTGGAGAGTGAGAGATGTCCTGGTGGTTATTGGAGACACTAACAGCTGTTGTAGCCCTCCTTGATGCGGATCGCGATTGAGCACGCAAGCCTGGAAGTGATCAAATACTTTGTCACCCGTGGATTGTCGATTGAAGAGACCGACAAGGTAAGAATGGTGTGACCTTTACTGGTAGTATGTGAACGCCCATTAACCCCGTCGAATCGAGGAATCAGGATCTATCTTTTCTCGCCATCGATTGTGATGACGGCGATATTCTAGAAGACGAATACGTGCGCCGAATACTACCGGAGGCTACCGCCCCGGTCGAAAGAGTACGTACAACATTTACTCGGATGATTGCCTAGTCCAACGGTCGTGTCTTTGACAGCGGAGGTACACTTTCCTCCACGCAGCGGTTCAACGAGGAGCTCTGAGTATTGTCAAGTTCCTGGTGGACCAAGGACTAGATGTGGACGCTGTAGATCGCCAGGGTCGATCCCTTCTACACCTCGCTACGAGCGGGCCAGTCGAGGTGATTCAGTTTCTCATGGAGCGAGGTGCAGATCCAACGATTGAGGACAGAGTACGTTTCCTGATGCTCGCGTGCAGCCGTTATGCTCGTGCTCACGTGTTATGTCTAGCGTTCGAAGACGCCAGTTCACTTCGCTGTTCGACAAGGAAGAACAGATATCATTCAAGTCTTCATGGAGAATGCCATCAACATTGTGGAGGTGGACACGGTAGGTTGTACCAGCTTGCGGGCAATGCGAATACCTCTGACTGAGCAACAATCTGTAGAAGGGTCCCGAGCTGATGCCTCTCGCGGTGAAGAGTGGCGCTGTGGATATGACGAAACTGTTGGCGTCTCTCGGGCTGGCTTCGTGGGGCGATGAACAGGTACGTTGTTCCCGGTACATTTGCTTCAAGTGTTGCTGAGTGTGCACTGTTTATAGACGGCCAAAAATCTGCTCGTGATAGCCGTCGAGAATGGAGACATCCCGATGGTATCGTACCTCTCGGAGGGTGGCCTGAATCCATGCACATATCCGACCCTCCTCCATATCGCTGTCGAGCATCAAAATCCAGGCATGTTCAAGCACTTGCTTGAGAGAGGACTTGGCGTCTCGGCCGTCAATGAGCAGCAGGACACTCTCCTGCATACCGGGATCCGGCAACTTGTTGCCCCGGGTTCGGTCGATCTCCAACAAATCAAGTTCCTACTTGGCAAGTCGCTGGACGTCAATGCTCGTGGGAAGGTATGGACGGATGGTTCGCTTTCATGTCATGTCAAGGCATAGTCTCACAACCTAACTCATGATCCGCTGTTGGCTTGCCTGCAGTGGAACGAGACTCCTCTACACGTGATGTGCCGAGCTGGTGATGTCGACGGTGCAAGGTACCTGCTCGACGGAGGAGCCAGCGCTGCGATGGAAGACATGGTATCCCTTTCACCTTGAGCGGTGATGACGAGTCACTTACGTGGATCTGTGACACAGAATGGGAACACTCCGCTCCACATCGCAGCTCATGAGTGGAACCTTTCACTCGTGCGTCTGCTTCTCAGTTCAGGAGCTGAAGTGAAGAGCAAGAATAAGGTACGCCCACGTCATGGTAGGTATTGTCGGCTGAGACTTATGTTCTTGTTCCTCACTTAGGATGGTTTGATGCCACTCGGAATGGCACTTTCGTCCGTCCTCCCACTGGATAACCGAACGCTAGGGCATCTCTACGAAACAGCGCGCATGCTGTGTAAAGTGGGTGCCGCATGGAGCTCCGACTGTGAAGACATGCTGTTGCAATGGCCCCAGCGAATGCAGAACCAACTTGAGAGGCAATGGTCCAAGACGTCATCGAGTGGTCAAGAAAGTGACATTGTTGCCGAGATCGACAACCTACTTGCTGAAGACTTCATCGATGACCGAGATGTTGAACCAGAATACCTCCACGGGCTAACCATTCGACTGGGAATACGAGTGTGCGTCCTGCACTGGACTCGGGAGCATGCGCTTGGTGAACCACTCAGTAAAGTGCCATTTGAGGTCCTACGCCGTGGAGAGAAAGCAGTGTCGACGTACTTGAACGCCCTCGAAGCCACAGGTACCGAAGAGCTTCGGTATCGCCACAAGGTTTGCATGGCTGGGCCAACCAAGTGGGGCAAGACAAGCTTCGTTCGATCCATCGTCGCATCTCGGCCGAAGCCAGCGGCTGAAGGCGACCGTACAATCGGGATCGACCTTGGTTCATTCTCCTTTGTCGAAGAATCACCTGCCAGTGTCAAGTGTCATGATGTCACGTTCTGGGATTTTGCTGGTCAAGACGTGTACCGCGTTGTCCACGCGCTGTTCTTCTCCAAGCAAACGCTCTACCTCATTTGCGTCGATCTTCACGCGTATGCGACCGCGCTGCAAGTCGACGAACAAGATCGAATCGACTTGCCCAGTCGCGAGGACGAGTCTCGAGTCGCGCGGTTCGTTTCAACGTCGATCCTGAGTTGGATCCGATTGATTCTGTCCCGCCAACTAGACGCGGAGCTCCTCGTGGTCGGAACCAAGGCGGATAAGCTCGCCGACCGCTCTCGACTTATCCGCGAGATCCAGAGCGACTTGAGTCTGCGACTCCACACGTGGAAGCGATCACTCGATTCAGATCTTCATCACGCATCGGATGTAAGGCCATCAGCTCAAATCGACAGGCTGATCGCTCGCGATTGGCTGATTGTGAGCAGTATCGACCACGGCGCGGTTCAGGCGGCGAGACAACGCCTCGAGCAGCTCATCGGACAGAGCACGTCGTGCTTCGTCATGCCGGCCAAGTACTCTCGAGTGCTCAAGGCGATCTTGTCGCGTCGTGATGCCGCCGCGAGGTTGCTGGACGGTAAAGAGCGAGTCAAGCACCTGATCGTGCCCGTCCACGCGCTCTGCAAGCTACTCATGCGTGAGGTCGAGAGTTTGGTTGATGTAGGCGAGTGCCTGAGCATCCTGCACACGCTCCACGATGTCGGAGATATCCTCTGGTACGAAGAAGTCGACGCTGGTCCGTTGCGAGACGTCGTCGTCCTCGATCCACTCTTGGTGATCGACCTTGTGCGTGAAGTCGTGAACCACGAGCAGCTGGAAGAAGCCATCGTGACCCAAGACGGTCGCGTCACGCATGCGCAGCTAATGCGCTGTCATCTGTGGAAGGATCTGGATCGAGAGCTCGTGTACGCATTCAAGTCGCTCTTGCAGTTCTTCCAAGTCGTGTACTCGTCAGATAATGCCGTCATGGATTGGGACGCTGACTTGATCGTGCCCAGCTACTGGAAAACCCGTCGTGAAGGCATGCCAGGCACACCGCTCTTCCAGCAACGCTCATCAATGCAACGCCGTGGAGTGGGCGTCTCGGTGCATCTGTGCTGGGACTACGACATTCCATCCGAGATATCCGAGACCATCTTTGAGCAGCTCGCAGTGGAGAGTTTCACGCCGCTGCTGCAGCGCACAGCGTGGCACAGGTGCATCGAGTCGTTCGCGAGTGGCGAGTTTGCATCGAGGCTCGAACTCTGGCCAGGCCATCTCAGTAGCGACGTGATTCGCGTCGAGGTGGTGGCTGACGACTCGTCGACGGCGTGGAAGTTCATGCGTTTCTACGTGATGGCGATGGAGACCGTGCTTGATCGATACCCTGGGTTGCTCGTGTCCAGGCATCTTGTCGAGCTCAAGGGTACCACCGAGACCCGTTATCGCATCAGTGCGATCGTCAAGTCGATGCAAGACGCCGTGCGATTGGACCAAGGCCTTGACGCTGTGCGAGCGGCGTTGCCGTGGACGCCGCCAGATCTCGCGTGGTTCGTGGACAAGGCGTGGCGAGATCCCAGTGTGCTGCACCGCCTTCGGATGCAAGAGTTGCTCCAGCAGTCGGTGGATACAATGGCGGTTGTTCGAAGACTGGTCGTTGCCGATGAGAAAGCTCGACGTTTTCCAGCCTTGTGGACCGTCGCGTATCAGCCGGACAGGAACCACTTGATGAGCATCCGAATGCTGAGCGATCTGTCAGGTGTCTGCTTCCACGCGCCGATCGAGATCGACGTGCCCCCGCGATTCCTTGCCCAGTACGGCGAGTGGATCCAGGTTCGTGCTCCTGTTTTGAACTTGCAATGGCTCCAGATGTGGTAACTACTTACTCACGCTCTTGGTGATGGACAGAGTGGTGTCTCGCTCTGTGCGAATGTGATCTCGTCTGTGCTGTCGATCGGGGTCGTCGCCAAGGCCATCCAAGCCGTATCGCCACGTACGTGACCTGTCGTTCGCATCATCACCATACCACGTCCTTTTCCAGAACTGACTGCTTGACTGCTCTCAGAACTCGCTGTCCACGTGGAAGGCGCCCAGCGGGTCCACAATCTGATCGATCAACTCCGTCTTCCAGCCACCGGTGGTGCGTACGAGTCCACGAGTCGCACGTTGCCTCCTAGCATGGCTGTCCTGCTCCTTCGCGACCTCCTCCAGCTCCACGACGGCGAGTCCTTCGACGAGCTCAAGGTCTCGTTGTACACGAACCTGGAGTGTGCCGCGACGGCGGAGGGTCATTTCGTCTGGGGCCATCGCCATGAACTGCTCCACCTCCACGGCGCGATGGACTTGTTCGACCCAGGACGGTTCACAACCACCACCGGCACCTCCCCCGTTCCTCCTCCTCCTCGTGCACCCACGTCGACGCTCCAGCTGCAGTTGAGTATCGCACAGATCACTGGACTCTCGCCATGGGACTGGCGCCGTTGCTTGGTCCAGTGGCGAGTGTTGTTCGGCCAGAGCCAGACGCCCCTGGGCATGGGCCACACCCGAGAGCATGCTGACGCAAGTACCGACCCATGCTGGGCTTCCGATGGTTGCTTCCAGCTTCCGTTCGTGGCCGACGTCGCGATGCTTCGCGCGTGTCGCCTCCAAGTCCACGTCCAGCGGCCCAGCCGCTTCCTCGGCAAGCTCAAGTGAGTGATTGCTGTGCCCCGTCGACCCTGCTATTCCTAGGCCTCGGCGGGATTCATCGACTCGTGGGTTCTATGGATATGTGTGTGTGTGTGTGTGTGCAGACTCATTGCCGAAGGCTCGGCGTGGTTCCAGGACTTTTTGCCATCGGGGGCGGACAAGACGTTCACGTGCGACCCGATCAAGGTGGTGCTGGGCAATACTAGTACTAGTATTAATACCGGGAGCACGGCGCGAGTCGTCATGTGCCGCCTCACCACCATCCCGTAAGCACAGGGGTGAGAAAATCGGACGTGGCTACTGTACCTTCAACAATCGATATATCCCTGTATCAAATATTATTTGATCGTCATGGTCGGCAGTGGATACTTCGTCACTTTGTATCAGACCTCTATCAATCAATAACCTGTCTCATGTCATATCGATGGAAGCTCGCCGAGGGGGTGGTTCAACGAGGATGGGTGGCTTGGCTTGTCTGATTCGTGCGAAACCGCTCGTCTTCGTTGGTTGATTTCGCCTGAGAAGGAGTCCTTCGGCCAATCGAACGCGCTGCGGTGGCCTCTCAGGCACAGCTGGCTTCGATGGTGTTCACAAAACATCAAACCAACCAACCCAAACCAACCCAAACCAACCCGTGCTGGCTTGATTCGCGGGAGCCGATCAAAACTCGAGCTGGATGATGGATTCTAATAGGTCCCACACGGCGACGAATCCCACCGTCGCAGCTTCACCTCAATGGAGATGTCGCATACGTCGATCAGAAGCAACCGTTCGAAAACTCGACACCACTTGAGGCGTCTAAAGTTTAGACGCCCACGTTTCTTCTTCATTTCGCTTCCCGACTCCAACCACGTCGATTGATTGATTGACGTGGATATCGATCGATCCGTTCGCCCCACCCACGCAATACGATTTTAATTGGAATTATTATTCAAAGTCGACACCAAGCACAGCATGGGCCAGACGGAATCCACGTCCAAGTATGGCGACAAGGCCAAGCCGCTCGTGCTGCAGCGCCACTTTGAAGCCACGATCCACCGGCGGTTCGTCCGCGAGCGCGTGGTCACGGTGGACCTCGAAGACGGGTTCTGGACCCGCGCGCGCACGCACGAGTACGAGATCAAAGACCTCCACACGAATCAGGTGCTGTTCCGCCTGGCGCCGAATGCCGCGGGCGTGCAGGAGAACCAGCGGCAGCTGCTCCTGGACGCCTTCCGCGTCCCCGTGCTCGGGATGGTGTGGGAGAACCGCAAGCCGACGCTCGGGTTCTACAAGGTGATCCCCGGTGGCACCACGGCCACGCATGAGCTGTTCACGTTCACGACCCAATTCAACCCGTTTGAATACCCCTTGGAGCTCATCATCCCCACGGCGGACCCCAAGGACCGCGTCAAAGTGTGCGTGATCGGCAAATGGCGCGCGCGCCGCTGCGTGATTGGCATCCAGCGCGGCGACGAGGGCCATTTTTACAAGATTGGCGAAATCAACACCGTCGGCAGCATCACCGAGGGCAAGTACCGCATCCATATTGCCCCGGGCGTGGACATTGCGCTCGTCGTGCTCTTCGCAGCGGCCATGGACGAACAGAGCCGCCTCCACGAGACCGGTTCCGACCGCGCGGCGCTCAAGTCGGAGATCAAGAAGGAGCGCCGCATGCAATCGACCACGCTGCAGCAGCTCCACACGGTCGCGGTGGCCACGCAGCCACCGCCACAGCGACTCCAGCAACAACCGGTCGCCAACTAGGGCGTGGAAAGCGCAAGGCTGGTTGGTGGCTTCCATCGACTGTACGATGTAGTATTTGCATAGCGTAACCCGCGAAATATGACATGTTCTGTAGTATCCAGACACTGGCATCTTGATCCATGTATTGACACGGTATTCATATTAATACTGCGTAGTACGTAGTAGTACCATACAGTATATTTACAGCATATCAATACTACTACAGTATGAATACGGCCACATCGACGACCGGTATTGACACACACACTCGACACACTTACTCTGTCGCCACCTCTGGTGTCCTCCCTTTCGCCTGCGCGTTCTTCTTCTTCGTCTTCTCGGCCTGTTTGATCGCGTGTTTGATCATCTCCTTGTCCACCGACGTCGCGTACTGTGGGTTTTGCTCCTCCATCGCCGCGGCGAAGAGCACCATGAGCGCTAGATCCACGCCAGGCGCGATGTCCATGCGGAACTTGCCCGCCCGTACATCACTCGCGTAAATGCGCGCGATGACAGAAGTTACGCCCGTTTCGCCGCGCTTGACCGTGATATAGGCCCGCCGTGGCAGCCATTTGCGTGTGACGAAAAACTGGACGCTGTTTGCTTTATCGTCTTGATGGAGCGCGAGTTCGAGCGGGTGCTCAAACATATTGAACCGCGTCACGAAGCGGAAGAGCTCCTTGGTGGCCGTGGAACCCCCCGGGATGACGACATATTCCGTGGTCTTGGCCTGTGCGGGGAGCACGGGGTACGCTTCCATACCCACGACGGGTACGCCGTACCCATCCTGCAGGATCTTACGAACAACAGGAGACGGTGTGGTCGTGGCCGTGCTAGTGCTAGTGGTAGACGGCGTCTCGCCTGCAGCAGCAGCAGGAGGAGGAGGAGGAGGAGGGGCCGGTGCGGGCTTTGATGGCGGCACGCGGAAGAGCACTTTGTTGGTGTCGACGTCTTTGATCTCGATCGGTTGGTCGTGCGCTTTCGACCAGAACTGGTCCTCGAATTCGAGCGTGACGACCATCTCCTTGATGTAGCGACGGTAAATCGTCGCCTCGAAGCGGTGCTGCGGCACGAGCGGCTTGAGCGGCGCCTCCACCGAGCTCTTGGCGCCCATCGTTCGTGACTGTGAGTAGTATTCTGCTCCCAGCTCGGTGGGGTTCGTGTACCCTCTATATATTATTACCTGTTGAAAACCCATATAGTGTTGTAATGAATATGTATAGAACGTAAATCGAATACTACGGATGTGGCTCAAGAACTGTAAAAGATGATACTATAGTATAATCATGATTGTGTCGATTTGTGCACCCTGAAAACAGTTCTATTATACTAATCATATTTGAACCCATCTTGGCTTTTTGACTCACAGTGAAGCACCTAATAGTGCCCCTTGGACACCATGATCCCCACGGCCTCATCCACAAGTGAATCCATAATGGTATGGACCACTGCGCAGCCACGACAGGGATACGCTACACCAATGCGGCTATGTTGGTTCGGTTCTTGAACACTCCGCACCCACGGAATGGCGAGCGAAGGCAGCACGCACATCATGCGTGTCACAGCTTGTGGACACCCGAGGCCGTTGTTAGGCGGCACGCCACGCTGCGTTCGCCATCCCCACCCAACGAGACTGCGACCGTGTACCCTGGCTCGACTTCTTCCTGGTTGACAGGCACGAAGACCCCCACTGCCACCAGTCCTTCTCCCACGAGCCTGTGTGAATCAGAACATCAAGGCAAGTCAGTCACGGATGGCTACATCGAATGCAGACACGTACTTGACGATACCAAGGCACCGGCTGGGGCGCTTGACCTTGACTGCCAGCAGACACTGGCGCAGCATCTCGATCGACGTCACATTCCGCAGTGCAAACTCGACGTCACGCCAGGGCGGTGGCACGGCACCGTCCGAATGTGGAGCAGTGGAGCCGGAGGCGATCTGGGTGGACGTGCTCGGGTGCACCAGCTGCCAGCTGCAATAAGTCTCCCGCCAGTCCCACGCAGAGAGTCCGTTGATGCCGATGATACTCAGCCGCAGTCGAAGTGCGGAATCGTCGGTGGCCACAGACGCCGCCGCTGTGCTTGCGTGGGAAGTGGTTGAGGATTCGGAGAGCGTACGTCGAAAACCACGCATGTCGTCCGGGTCACAAGGTGTCAGCTTCTCACCCAACGCCATGATCTCTTGCCGATGTGCCCAGATAAAGTGACCATCTGAGGTCGCGGCACACTGGAGCTTGGACGAATCTGAAACACGCAGCTCGTCGAATGCGCTGTCATGAAGCTGAAGCAGCTCACGTAGGAGAGCGACGGCATCTCGCGGTGAAAGTCTCTCGCTCGCGGATTGGACGACACCTCCACCACTCAAATCGAGCTGGTCGATCAGATTGTAAACACTGGTCGCACGAACCACTTGATTCTCAACCACTGGGCGGCGGTACATTAGAACCATGAGCATACACACATACCATGATACATACTATAGCAAACGTACCCGGCGCGAATAGGTCCACGACTTTCTGAATGACTCCGAGTGACACGATTTCTGGCACGACGTTGGAGAGAATCGACAGACCAGTCTACAGATCCACACAGATAGGTGAATGGACGTTGCCATATCGAACGCTGCACGTGTACCACATACCTGAATCACATTGCCGTACTTGGCCAAGAACACGGCTGGAGCCTGGATCTCGATGGGGTCGTGAAAGCAATCTCCCGATAGATCGCTGAGCATGCGCAACGAGATCTTCTTCGTGACAAGATCGTAGGACAGTGTCCACAGTGCCGGGTATTTGCGTCGAGCTTCGTCAGCCACCACGAGTTTCTTCAACACGTCAACCTTGTTGATCGCTTCTCGAACGAGCTCTTGCGTGCGCAACTGCTGTAGCGCACCAGGTTGCCTCCACGCCTTCTCCAAGTACCACTGCATGTCTTGCGTCATCCATGGCATCGTTGCTTGCACCGTCGATACGTCCTTGCCCATCCATAATGCGTCTTCCAATGCCGCGAGCGCTGAGCTGAGCCGATGGCGTGTCGAGTCATTGCTCATTGGATCCACAATGTATCTGGACACGACAAGGCCAGGGTAGCCGTCAAACACCGTCTCGAGGGCCATCACATAGTATCGCATGTGATGCCATCCCAGTGACGCGTCCGAAACAGCGACCTCGACGCGAATCACATCCCGAGACGAATCACCGGGTGACAACGTGATCAGCGCCGCGCAGTCACCGTGAAGGAAGGTTTCAATGCGGTTGGGCTGGACAGTACGCTCAAGAAAAGAGCTGTAGCTTTGCACGGCGAAGTGCTCGAATACCGTCTCGGATACCTCGGCCGATAGCTCGTACTCCCAACAGAAGTGAGACGCGCCGAGAACTCCGTGGCGCTGGATCAATGACTTCTGCTGCACGAGTCGTCGCACATCCTTGTTCGAAGGGTTGCTGGCCTTCCAGTATGTGGGCACGATCAGATCCGAGTCCCAGTCCATCTCTTCATTATCCGCTGGGTACGCGAGCTGGAAATACTGGAGTAGCTGCTTGAACGCAAAGAGGAGCTCCTCGTCGATGGCTTTCCACAGCGTTCGTTGCCGTAGGAAATCATGAGTAAGGCGACCTTCCTGCACGTGGTTATTCGACTGAGCAGCGACGCGATCCGAGTACTCGTGAGTAATCACTTCGCGCACAAAATCAAGCACCAACGTGGGATCAATGATCACTGTGTCCTTGAGAACTCCAGATGCCTCCTGTTGATACCACAGCACGTCGCCGAGATCGTGCAGCATCTGCAGAATATCTCGGCACTCATCCGCGTCGAGATCTTCCACCTCTTTCATCAGAGCGGAGCATAGCGCACGCACGGGGATGATGGTACTCGCGATCCGGTCGGCGTTGCTCAGTCGTGCAGCTTGATCTCGTCGTGTTCGGATGGCTTCTAGAACGCTGGTGTACTTGGCGGGCATCACGAAACTGCGATCACTGTGGCTAATCTTCGATTCCAGCTCAGCTAGTGCGCTCTCGATCGACTCCTTCGTCGCGCTGCTCACAACGATCCAGTCTTTGGCAAACAGCTTGGCTAGCCGTTTCTTGAGTGATTGAAAGTGCACGATCGAATCAACTTCGTCCGAGTCTTCGTTGCTGCGGCCATCACCACTTGACTGGGAATCAATCTCGGAGCACTCCTGGTCAATCTCGTCGGCGAACTTACCCATCCATTCGTGGAGACGAGCACTGAGATCATACCACAGCAGATCCACCAGCTTTTCGTCTTGGATACGGTCTCGCTTGGTGCCGACGACGACGAACTCAGCATCAGACTGGCGCGTGACGATCGCTCGAACCCAGCGGAAGATGTGCGTGCGTAGAAATCGAACCATAGCGTGTTCCGCTTCACGGGCTGACGCAGCGTTCTCGATTGCGTTCCACATAGTGGCATACTGCTCTAGGTCGACACACAAGAGGTAGAGTGTACGCTTGGAGAAGAACAGCGCATGCGCCACTTGATACTCGTCTTGTCCGGCAAAATCCCAGAACGTGATCTCGTGGCGCTGCGTCTTCCTGTTGCTGTCTTCTGTCGTGAACGAATGAGCGAACAGATCGATGCCGATAGTGCGGTCATCAATGTGGACGAGCGATGGCTCGGACAATGTCAGGGACTTCACGAGGCTCGTCTTTCCCCATTGACTCGGTCCAACGACACAAACTTTCCGGCGTGAGATCAACTGATCCGCACGAGAAATCTTCATATTGGCCAAGTAGGTCTTGACTGCTTCATCGCCTCGAATCACGGCCTCCATAGGAATCACAGACAATGGTGACTCACCCTCTTGCCGTTGGCTATCCCAGTGCTGTACACTCGCTCGAACACCGAGTCGCCACAGCAAGTTCTTGTCCATGGCGGGCTCTTCACCGTTGTACGCGGGCGCTTTCTTAGCTGCATCAAATGCGCGCTTGTGTCGCCGGCTCAGTTCGCTCTCACAAAGCCGGTCCCACGTCGCTCCGTATTGACACAGTAACACGATGACGGGGTAGGCACGGCTGCATCGCTTGGCTCGCTGGCCCCATAACGCATGATACACTGCGGATCGCCGTTGCTACAACCATACAGTGGATGAGTGAGGTGATATACCAACCAACAGTTGAAGCCCTGACACAAAGCCGGTACCTTGTCGAGAGCATGCACATTGGCACCACGCTGCAACAGGAATTCCACCATTTCCGCCTTGTCCTCGATCGCAGCACTATGAAGCAGTGTAAAATTCTGTTGAGTCTTGGTGTCGACGTCGTAGCCTCGGTCCAGGTAAAACTGGACCACGTCAACGCTGCTTTGCTTCACGGCCACTTGGATCACCGACAGTCCGCGCTACATAGCACACAATAGACATAGATAAAAACTGTCAGTCTCCCTCAGAATATTGAAGCACAATAGCGTAGTATCGTACCCAGGTCGCAGCGTCCATGTCGACTCCGTTCTGGGCCAGGTACTCGATCACCTCGACGCGGCCTTTCTCCGCTGCAATATGGGCCACCGACAACCCGTGCTGTGTGTTTATCAGCAAGGTGTACAGTATACAATCATCAAGATATACTTGCTCCGTACAGTACCTCCATCGCTGCGTTCACGTTCGCGCCGTTCTCCACCAGCAGCTTGACCATCTCTATGCTTGCATGACGAGCAGCATAGTGTAGGGGCGTCCACCCGCGCTGCAACCATGTAACAGCACATTTAGTTAGACCATTACGAGCCCATCGTTCGGTCTCAATAGACGTGGCTTACGGGCATTGCTGCGTTGACATTCGCGCCATTCGCGAGGAGAAAGCGTGCGACGTCGACGTTGTCGAACCGAGCAGCTAGATGCAGCGGCGCGCGCGCCTCCTTGTCGGTGCCATTGACGTCGTGGCCACGCTCCACGAGCACGCGTGCCTCCTCCACGGTCGTCGCCTTATGCAGCGAGTCGAGCAAGTGCGCTACCGCCGTCTCCGCCTTGGTGGTCATCGCTGGTTTCCCCTGGATTCCCTTTGGTTTCCTCCCCCCATCACTTGTAGCCTACAAGTTGTTGCATCGCAGATTATTGGCCAATCGTGGAGGTGGAAGTTTTGTTTACAGCCAATCATATGATAGCTGTTCCATTTACGGTACCAGTAACAACGTTAGTGTAACTGGTACTACTACTACAAGGTGAAGTCTATTATGTTACGTCGAAGCCACAATTTTGGTTTTTTTTTTTTTTTTTGTGTGGACCCAACGCGGGTCTACCCACGGGTTTTCTTCAGAGGCTCCACCATGGTCAATCTCTTAAACTGAGCCCACCGAACCCGTTCCCGTGAGAAAGGCGTCACCGTTTTCGCGGTTGGCTACGTTTTCATTAAAATTTGGGAACGAGTGAAATTTCTACCAGTTCCAAAACAAAATGTAAAAATTATACCCAAACTTTCAAGAATGTAGAAATTATACCAATTGACCCAAAGCGGAAAATTGTTGCAACTAAATATGATTATTATACCATCGACAGAGCAAAAATATGAAAGATATACCAACCGGTTGTAAGTTACACGTTTCGCTGGTCTAGCGGACAAGCC